>JAJSOF020000023.1:14695485-14725485 GCA_025594305.2 Periplaneta americana
CGATCTTTCCACATCACAGGACGTCAGACGTGCATATTTAAAGAGAGGAATGTCATAAACACCTACACCGTCAATTTCACCTACAGGCACATCCTCCAATACTTGAGCAACTTTATACATTTTTTTTATATCCACTGTTTTTCCCAAACACATTTTGGAATTTGTCCCTTAATACTTGTACTTCTGAACCTGGTAGCGAGTCTAGTTTAATTTTCACGGCACGCACCTCTCTGTTTCATACAACAGATTTTTGGATGTTTCGAGTTTTTTTTATGGTGTCACACAAAAAGCTTAGATTTGCTAATGGGAAAGCCAAATTGTTTTTTAAACAACCATCTTCCAGTATATCTTGAAGGATATCGATTGACGAAGCTCGATAACAAGGAATCACAACAAGACGTATTGCCTTACTTGATGGACATGAGCGAGAGGCGGGAGATTTGTTTAAATTAAATAATGTTCATACCCGAGCTCTTATCTGTTGTGTTCAACAAACAAAGTGTTGAATGAAATCATCTTCAGCAACAATAAACATTCCTAATTATGTGTTGCAAGATCTCTCCTCCTTGTCCATGTTAATTTATCTCTAATAATAACACTGATATGCTGCCTATAGCGGTTTCAGAATAAGAAGGCATATGGCCTAAGCCAATTGAGTGCTAGCAACAGTTCGACGTTGTCGCATAGTGCACGGTGCACGAGACGTGGAAGACAGAGACAACAGATAAGGACAGAACATATCAGTTGCAGCTCTCTCGCTGAGCGAGCGGGTTGAGACCTGTTTCTTCATTGTGTGTAATGTTTAAATATAATTACTCTTACTGAAGTAATTCTCATCTCAATTTTTATTACTTCTTTGCTTCATAGATCAGTAGCTCTTGGAGTCACTGACTTGCGAAATAAAGTGACATATGTATGTAGAAATTTACTTTGCTAAAGTCTGAGAAAGAATGTTTTAATTCTTACTCAGACTTCCTTGTACAGCAAAGCTGAATTTATTATTGTTTATTTCTCCAGAGGAAAGATAAGGTACAGTTTGTTTGTAGGGGCAGCCTAAGAATCTAGCGATAACAAAACGAAAACATATCTGTAGATACATAATTTAGTATTGAAGTTGGACTCCGTTAAATGAAGCCTATATAATTTAATTTAATTCTCTAGTTTATACATACCTAGGGGTCCAGGGTTCTACATTCTGGTTACGAATCTGGCTATAATGCAACGTAATCATAATGTGTGTTCATATATAATTCAGTACTCATACTGGAACTTTAGATTATTTTACTTTTCTCTGATAAACTAAGTCTATCTAATTTTATTTTATCATCTAATTTTTACATATCTAGAGGTCTAGTGTTCCATATTCTGGCTAAGAATCCGGCTATAAAAATATAAGCATATCTGTTCATATGTAGGCCTAATTCAGTACTCATATTGAAACTGAAGATTACTTTCTTTTACTTTATTAAATAAAGCCTATCTAATTTAATTTAATCCTCAAGCTTATACCTACCTAAAGTCCAGGATTCTATGTTATATCACTCTGGCCTGTGGCAATATAAACCTACGAGTGAAGGTAGTTGTACAGAAGCGAATATGAAAACCGTAATTCAATAATATCGTTAATATATTAGAGATAAAATTGTATATTAGAAAAAATAGTATAAAGTGTAATATATATAACGGAAGGTTTTTAAAATAGAAATTGAGTTTTGGAATTATAAAATCACCTCGTTTCTAGCATGCCTGTATTTATTTTAAAAGTGAAATGTAGTTAATGTGCTTCATATTATAAAGTTTTCTAATGCTCTTAAGGAAGAATGTTGTTAATGCTCTTCGTATAATTCATGGAAAAAGAGGCAGGAGTGTTTATGTTTTCAATATCATCCAACTATCTCTTATGTTTATGCAATATTTCGTTTTATACCATGTATAATATTCCAATGAAAAGTGAAAATCGTACCTATGATTATTCTCAGCTTTCTTCTTCTTTCCATGTTCTATTACAATGGCACTGCTAACATATACTACTAATGTATTTAAAATATCGTACGATGAAGTAATACACGGTTCTGAAAATTGTACAAATAATTAACACGTTTGTTTTGCGTTATTTTCCAGGAGAGGTAAATTCAAGTATACCACCTATTTTAATTGTCTCTTTGTCCTGTCCGAGAATATGAGATAACGTATGCACTTCTAAACCACACGTCTCTGCAGTCAGATTCTTTGTTCGTGAAGAACTGACACGCACTGCATCATAAGCTAGTCCTTTAAAAAATTATATACAAAAATACCATACTCCTCACTTGTGAGTGTAGAACTATCCCTTTGCGTATAACAGATGAAACACCAGAGCCAATTGCAATCCCTTCAAGAGACATTGTTACGGTAAGTTACGCATCACACAAGAGAAAACAGTCCGCGTCTGAAATTGAAAATAAACAGATTCTATCTTCGTTTACAGAGACGGAATTCAGAGCAAAATATGTTCTGTGATGTAGGTTTGATATCTCTTTTTAGTCTTAAAGCGATAACACGCGAGCCAGTTGACATACAATTGCCATTCTTGTACTGTTGGATTCAGAATTCGTAGCTCTATCGAATGGCACAGCTTAAAATTCATTCCTAGCCATAAGTATTGTGCGCGCAAGAAAGAAACTAATGCGCGACGCTTCAGCGAGACTTCGCGACGATTTAACTAGGCAACACCGCTCCACTGTCACTGGCTAGTCGACATAGACCGGCCTGAAGTAGCTCCGCCTTATATGCCTTCTTATTCTGAAAGCGCTTTAGCAGTTCTCAGAACTTGGGGCGATACTATTACAAAAATGGATCACGGATACACCACACAGCGCTTAGAAACACGAAGCAACCAAGAATTCTTAAAACGATAACGTACTTTTGAGTGATAGAGTTGATTTAGTTTTAAAATATTTAAAAGTTCTTGTAAAAAAGTCATTTAAGTAAAAACTCGAAGATTTATGTGTTTATAATAGATTTCCTGAAAATATGTATTTACATAATTTTTTTGTGAAAATATGTGTTTTTATGTGAAATAAAATTCGGGTTTTAAACTTGAAACTTCATGTTCGGAATTTTTTACTTTGTTAATTGTGTTTTATCACACGCAAAAATAATATTTAATTACATAGGAATCCGCTCCTTAATTATTATTGTCCCAATTCTTGGTACTTATAATAGATTGCAAAGCTTATGAGAATAGATATATTTTATATCAGTCTTAAACAGTTCAAACACACCTGTAACAATTTTTTTAAGTGATATAGCTTATATTACATTATGTTGTTTTGTATTAAGATTATTGTTGTATTAAGATTATTATTTCATTCATATTAACTTTTGATTTAAAATTTATATTTACTTCATTTTGACTTTGTTGTTTCAACTTCTGTTCCTATATGTCTTTATTTTTTTTACGTTTCTTATATTTATATCATTAGATTGTCTTTGTATCCATAACTTTATAAATAGGCCTATTATTTTTTGTATGAAATAATTAATATTTTAGTTATAAATGAACATTGTAATTGGATTATCCTGTATGTAACTTGAGTGTTGCATCATCCTAGCAGTCCCTGATAAATTATTTCCTTAAAATAAGTTAAGAACAAAAACGTATTTAAGTCGATATGTACTGGAACCGTTGATTCAAGTGCCACTTTTTTATCCTTGTGAGAACCTTTTAAAGAGGGGGTAGGTTTTTGTCCGGGTGTGCATGGATTTCTTGTATAGTAATAAATAAATAAATAAATAAATAAATAAATGAATGAATGAATGAATGAATGAATGAATGAATGAATGAATGAATGAATGAATGAATGAATGAATGAATGAATGAATGAATGGAGTAAAAATAGGTAGATAGATGGATCGATGGATGGATGGACAGATGGATGGATAAATAAATAAACAAACAAATAAATAAATAAATAAATAACTCAGTAAATTAATGAATAAATACATACATACATACATACATACATAAGCAAGTAAAGAAGCAAGCAAACAAACAAATAAAGAAACAAATGAACAAACAAAGAATCAAACAAACAAATATAAAGAAGTACATAAATAAATAAATAAACAGATAAATAAAAAAATAAACAAATAAAAGAGCAAAGAAGCGAATTAGCAAGTAAGGAATCAAGCAAATAACCAAGTAAATACATGCATTAAATAATAATAATAATAATAATAATAATAATAATAATAATAATAATAATAATAATAATAATAATAATAATAAAGTATTAGGTTTATTCAAAATTCAAGAAAGATTATTTTACTTTCACAGTAACGTCGGTGTCAATTGTTTCACTACTGTTGTCATGGAAATTGAAATACATAAACATCAATTCAAACTGTTCTTGAGTAACTTAATGCGTTTTTATTTTGTAAATTCATGCCAGAAAATAATTTTCTGCCTCTACATATGCGAACTCGACTTATTCAGTGTTAAGCTTATTATGAATTAATGTAACGGAGATTCTAGCGCACTGAGAAGATTCAGAACTCTAATGAATTGATGAATGGACTCTGAAATTTGTTCTGTGTAGAAGCTTGTAACAAATCTGAAGATATTCCACAACATTTTCTTACAAATGCTGGTCATTCCCTAGAATAGAGGCTACCAACGATAAAGGAGAACATGATTTCCATAGCCCCTATCAAAAAGTTTTGAATTTGATTTGCACCTGAATAAATCCCATTCTTTTATAAACAAAACTGCAAAATTTTTCTATAAATTTACGTGCATTATTATTATTATTATTATTATTATTATTATTATTATTATTATTATTATTATTATTATTATTATGTATAAAGAATATCTCTTACGAAAATAATAAGAATTTCAGGAATTCGAGAAAACTGGAACTCTCATGAGACCGGAGTGCCTAAGACAGAAGATTTATGGACTGGAGTTGTAAATCAGTGTTTCATTTATGTTAACGAGCCCCTTCCCCATCGCCGCCCAGCGAGATCAATTACTCAGAACACCGAGTGCGAAATCTGTAAGCTCTTCACGTAGGAATTGAAAATTGACGACGGCTTTCTACGCACCAGGCAGCACGCAGCCCACAGGCGTGTTGCTCTGCTAATGCGTTCTTCGCACGTAGCCTACCAGCCGATTTCTAGCAATTCGTGCCTGCTGCAACCCTTCTAGAATCTCAATGTATTATTATTATTATTATTATTATTATTATTATTATTATTATTATTATTATTATTATAGTCTGTTGAAAATGGAATGAAAATTAATCAATTCAAAACTTTTGCTATTTCCTTCTCACAGAAAACTTACTTACTTACTTACTGGCTTTTAAGGAATCCGGAGGTTCATTGCCGCTCTCACATAAGCCCGCCATTGGTTCCTATCCTGAGCAAGATTAATCCAGTCTCTATCATTATAACCCACCTCCCTCAAATCCATTTTAATATTATCTTCCCATCCACGCCTCGGCCTCCCCAAAGGTCTTTTTCCCTCCGGCCTCCCAACTAACACTCTATATGCATTTCTGGATTCGCCCATACGTGCTACATACCCAGCCCATCTCAAACGTCTGGATTTAATGTTCCTAATTATGTCAGGTGAAGAATACAATGCGTGCAGTTCTGTGTTGTGTAACTTTCTCCATTCTCCTGTGACTTCATCCCTCTTAGCCCTAAATATTTTCCTAAGCATCTTATTCTCAAACACCTTAACCTATGTTCCTCTCCCAAAGTGAGAGTCTAAGTTTCACAACCATAAAGAACAACCGGTAATATAACTGTTTTATAAATTCTAACTTTCAGATTTTTTGACAGCAGACTGGATGATAAGAGCTTCTCAACCGAATAATAACAGGCATTTCCCATATTTATTCTGTGTTTAATTTCCTCCCGAGTATCATTTATATTTGTTACTGTTGCTCCAAGATATTTGAACTTCTCCACCTCTTCAAAACATAAATTTCCAATTTTTATATTTCCATTTCGTACAATATTCTCGTCACGAGACATAATCATATAGACTACTTTGTCTTTTCGGGATTTACTTCCAAACCTATCTCTTTACTTGCTTCCAGTAAAATTCCCGTGTTTTCCGTAATTATTATTATTATTATTATTATTATTATTATTATTATTATTATTATTATTATTATTATCTGTTGAAAATGGAATGAAAATTGATCAATCCAAAACTTTTGCTATTTCCTTCTCACGGGAAACTACCCCCCAAAAATTTAATTGTTCTCTTAATATTGTCATAATTACTAGGAAAGTTTGTATTAGAGATCTTGGTATCTTACTTCATTCTAAATTGTATTTCCATGATCATGTGCAGTATATTTATACCCATTCATTAAGAATGCTTGGTCTAATTAGATCTATAACTCATTCTTTTTCTACTCCAATGTGTTTATTAATTTTATGCTCGACCATGCCGAAATGTAGTAATTATACATCTGGAAGCAGACTTTTACTGCATGTCATTAAAGTACACCTACTCATTAAAGGTCAGGTCTTTCAGCCAATGACGACTCAGGTTACAACTGTTCAGCCAATGACAGGTCAGCTTTCTACCGTTATAAAACCGCAAGTATCGATTATTCTCGGATATGCAATCGAAAGAGAATTAGCGAAAAGTCACGGAGGCTGGAAATCCAATACTGTCGCAGAAGGTTATGTTCTGTTACTATAATAATTAGCGTTAATTGTAAATAATATTCAAATAAATTCAATTTGTCATCTCGTTTTTCAATGTCTAATTTTATTTCAATGTTATCTCTGTAGGTTCTTATGGCCTAGCAAGGTCAATGTGCACATCTGTTCCTCGGAAAAATCAATACTTTCGCGTCTGCGCACATCTCACAACATACGGGACATTGCTCCAGGTCAGATACAATAAAATTAATAATATCAAGTTAGAAATATGGTCGAGCATAAAAAGTCGTATGAAACTCACCTATAATGGTAATTAAGAAGCTCGTATGAAAATTATGAAACTCGCTTGCGCTCGTTTCATAAATATCCATACTCACTTCTTAGTTACCTTCATTATAGGCTCGTTGCATAATGTACTATTATACTATACATTGGTCAGATCCAAGCTTGAATATGCATCTGTTGTATGGAACTCCATTACTTCCACTGACTCGGCTAAATTGGAAAATATTCAAAGAAAATTTATTTCCTTGTGTTCTTATAGATTTTTACCTAATTCTGATGATTATAAATATGAGATTAACTGCAAATATTTTAATTGCTGTAGTTTATTTGTCAGACGTCAAGATCTTGATTATTTTTATTTGTAGTCAATATGTAAGCAAAACACGGACATTGTAAAGTTTGAATACAATTTTCCATTGTCACTTGACTTTAAACTCATTTTTCTCAATATCCCTTGTACTGTAGACCCCCAAATCATACTTAGGCCTACATACTTATTACATTTTTAATTATGTTCATGGAAATCGATGGCATCACTGAAAGAAATCGTAGAATATACCTGTACATTTGCATCAATATATTTATTGGTATTGGTAATAGATTAATGTTCAATAGTTTGTGTGTGGACTTAGCAATCTTATCCTAATTTATGTACTACCCGCCACTGAAGCAAGTTTTGTATTCAGAGCGATGCATGGACGTCAGTCATGTCCGAAAGTTTTGGAGTGAGGTGGACTTCATACTTTTCTCTTCAACTGAGTTTGGCATGCTTGTCGTAGATGGGGGGGGGGGGATGTCGCTTGTAATGTTTTCCCGCTCAGGTAACTTTAAGTAATTGTTTGAACAATGTTTAATTCGTTTTGCGTCATATTTCCAAGTTTTATGTAATATTTTGTTGTTTTAGGCCATATGTGCATGCATACTCATATTTCCAGAGTTTTTACGTTATAGAAATTCGAGCCCTAATAATAATAATAATAATAATAATAATAATAATAATAATAATAATAATAATAATAATAAAAAAGTTCGCATGCATTGTATTCTTCACCTGACATAATTACGAACATTAAATCCAGACGTTTGAGATGGGCAGGGGATGTAGCACGAATGGGCGAATCTAGAAATGCATATAGAGCAGACGTCTCTCAATACGGCCTTCTCGGAGCACTTCCTCCTCTCTCTCTCTCTTAATGTAAGAGTGGAACAAGATGTGGGACTAGTTCGTGTATCTCCGGATGACGTCATTGACCGTGACGTTTGAATAGACACCTGTAACCGCTACGATTTTGTCTCCATCTCCGAGGAAAGAATGTCCTTATTACAGCAAATGTATGAACAAATAAAAGCTTTCATAGGGAAAGCGAAATTGTGGGAGTTGCAAGTTTCAGTGGATAACTGTTACCACTTTATAATCTAAAATTGTTACCTAATTTGAATCAAGATCAGTATAACGAATATAATGAAGTACTGAAGGACTTGAGAAAAGAATTTGAGAGGACAAATCATAAGAATACGTACCTTAACAATCAACAAGTTTAATTGTAATTTTATTATAATTATTTAATTGAATTTTATTTTACTAATATAGTATGAACTTAAAAAAAAAGAAAGATACCAAAAACCATTTACTAGAAATGAAGTATTTTGTTGTTTAGTCAACTGTCCGAAGACAGGTCTGAACCTCACATGTGATATCAACAAGGCACCACTTATGAGGCAACTAGGCCAAGAGATAATGGGATAGGGTAGCCAGTTCTTTGTGCTTAAATAATTACATAACATATATGGTTCTTCATGCTTCAGATGTCTTCTTTTTACTACAATATATAATTAGAAAATACAATTATTATTATTGTTATTATTATTATTATTATTATTATTATTATTATTATTATTATTATTATTACTGCAAACGACTTAAGAAATTTTATTCCTTCCGAAAACAACCGTCTATTTTGACAGTACAACTCAAAAGTGCCGCTTTGTGGAATTTCTCCCGCTACAGTTACAACGTAGCTCACTCGTGGTTGTAACATTAATCAGCGATCGGCTATCTTCGGGTATTGCGCTTATCTCTTCAGCTGGATACGCTACCTACATTTTCTCTGTGTAACAACTTTTATGCGTTGGCCTTGAGACGCCTGATATAGAATGTTAGTTGTGAGGCCGGGAGGGAAAAAGACCTTTGCGGAGGCTAAGACGTAGATGGGAGGATAATATTAAAATAGATTTGATGGAGGTGGGATATGATGATAGAGACTGGATTAATCTTGCTCAGGATAGGGACCAATGGCGGGCTTATGTGAGGGCGGCAATGAATCCGCGGTTTCTTTAAAAGCCAGTAAGTAAGTAAGTAAATAATATAAGTTAAATGGTAATGCAGTAGGTCTCGCACGCATCAAAACAGTTCGTGATACTTCACAATACACAATGCTAAATTGTAACGAGGGGAATTAGGCGAAGCGAACCGTTCGTGGAAGTTATTGCTAGCATAATCAATTATGGCGGACTTATCAATAACTGCTATGCACAGGAGCATGGGCAGCTGTGTGACAGGCACGCATGAGCTGTAATTTCCCTGCTGAATTTCTCCTTGGAGCGCCTTGGTGCGGTCTGTCCAGATTTATGTCGTCGTATAGTTCGCCTCCATTGCGGTGCTGTACCTAGAACAGAGGCCTCTAAGCTCGCTCGAGCATTTCCTCAGCGATAACAACTACGCTACTAAGAAAGACCTTGCAAAATCTGTTATTCGACCATGTGCTACGTAAATACCGATAATATTTCACATTTTCTGTCTTTCAATATTTTATATTCAGTGCTTAGCAGGTGGTCGCACACGAAGTGTCCCACTGTGTTGCAGATTTGTCTAAGAAAATGTTTTTCTCATCTTTCACTGTAATTTCTCTTGCAGTGGCGGTTCCTCGGGGGAGGGAAGGGAGGAACGTCCTCCTCACATTTTTCTTCTTTTGAAAGTAAATACCAAATAATATGTCTTGAAATTCGAGGAAGATTCGATAATTTTTAAGCTCACAGCTATAATAAAACCTCGGTTGATCGAGTTTTAAACGATGCGCGCTCTTGTGCTGCTAGAAATCTGTGAGAAAGATGCGAGATTGTTTGTGTGGAGGAAAGTCAATCCATTCCTCCTTTACTGCAGTTAGCACACATAGACAACAGCGCACTAGCGGCCAGAGAAAGAAGCAGAGTTTTAAAGCGAGTAAATGAACTGAGAGAGAGGAGATCCTCCTCTGTATGGGCGGGAAATAGAAACCGACTGGTCGTGCAGCGAGCTCGCTACCGCTGCCATCTAACGATCTTGCATTCAACCAGTCTATAACACATCCAGGAGGAGACACAATAAAAACTTTTAACGCAACGCTATGAAAGACACCATGTAAACTTTTTTTTTAAATTATAAATCAAAAATATTATTCATTGCACTTTATATAAGCTACTATTCATGGTTTGAAACTTTCAAGGATATTTGAAAGTTAAAGTCAGGTTTATATAAAACAAAGAGGAAGTAGTTCTACGTTAGTATCGCAGATCTTTTTGGCCCCTGAAATTCACTTCCATTCATTGTGTACTAGACAGGTCAACAGCCAAGTTGTCAGTTTTGTACAAATATATTTGAAATTGAAAGTAGTACTCCAAACTACATTATTTTTAACATACAAAATTAATTGGCCACGGGCAACTTTGAACAATAATGGTAGTATAACTTTACAAGAACTGATATTCTTCAAAAGCATGTGATACTGAACTTGTAAAATGTACATGTGGCAACGCAGACCACGTGGGTGGGTCCAGTGTTCTCGCTTTCCTCAGATTATTTTCCATTCCCATTTCCGATTACGTGTTAGTAGCTATAGTGTCTTTCAACACGTGTGATGTTGTAGTGTTGTGCTCTAAAAATGCTGCGAGGTGAATTTCCTTGTAATTGTTAATTTGTGCAATTATTCAACAATGAATGGAACTGAAAACATTATATATTTTGGAAAATTCAGGAAACTCAGTTTACAAGAACAGATTATTGCTAAACAGAAGGGAAGACCAACCCCAACACTACCTGATCTTACATATATGTATGTTGGCTAATTTGTAGCATGTTTCATTCAAGAAGGTGTCATTTCGTCCTGTTACCTTCTTTCCTCCTCTTAAGAATTACGCAGGAGCCGCCACTGTTCTCTCGCATATCCGAAAATCCTTCATCTTAACTTCTTCTCCGGATTTATGGAGTTGCTTGAGGTACAAAAAGGAATTTTCAAGATCTTTACAAGTTTCAAACTATCACAGTGGTGGATCTTTTGATTGGTGCTAGAGGAGCTCTGTGATCTCAAAAATCTGTAGTTAATTTCTTGAGGGATTGGATTGGGAAAATAATTATGTGTAGATCATGCTTTAATTCCATTGAAAGTTGCAAATTGATCGAAATCGTTTATATACTCATTTTTAAAGGTATATGGATCGTATGCGGAGACTAAGAGAATGGCGAAAAATAGATAATGCTGGGTTTGCAGTGAAAGACCTGTCTTTGAACAGAAATTCTTTTTAATGATGTTTTTATACAATTCCCTTAACTTTTGTTACGCAGTCTAATTAAACATTGTTATATCATCCATTGTTGTCGCTTTATGTTTTAAATTAATGAATGCATTCATTCATAGTTTTCTGCCCGAGCGCAGGTATTTCACTGCAAACCCAGCATTCTCCAATCTTTCCTATTTTGTACTTTGTATACTAGTAATGAAATAGTAATATGCGTTACAAGAGCGGTATGTTGAAGTTTTCATGTTCGAGGAAAAGTTTGAAAAAGCGAAACGTAGTTGAGCTTTCTTAATTTCCGAGAATTGAAAGAAAACATACCGCTCGTGTATCGTACATTATTTTGTGCGAAGATCGTTTATTACATATCTGAAAGAGGAATTTCTAATTAGCTGCAATGAAATCTCCATCTTGGTTTCTGTTCAATGACGGCAAATTTGCAAAACAAAAATATCTATCTTCAACATTGTTGCTTTAAAATGTTTTCTGTGTTTACTATACTCCAGCAGGCCGTGATATACGTCTGTCTTTCCCCCAGTCTATGATGAGTCTGGAATCTTGTTGATTTTTTCATTTGCTTCCTTAATGTTACTTGCATCATGAATGCAGTAACTTTAGTGGAGTTGTAGAGTTTACTTAATTTTTGCAAATATTTAAAAACAGTAATTAACAGTGCAATTTAGGTGAAATTGGAGTGGTAAGTTTCCAATTTATAATTATTACTATATTGAACGTCTCTAAAATTAATATGTTAAAAGCCTAAAGCAGTAAAATCAATATGTCACTTAAGCGGTAAGAAGAGGGAAATTATTGCTATGTGTGTTAGGTTGGGAATACTGAATGTGGAATTTTAGACTTTCCGCGGATTGGTTTTGTTCGGAAACCAAGCAAATACGCACGATCTTGCACAAAAGTTAATTTGCTATATGATAGTGTTGTAGTAGGCACGGCCACTGTCAAAATATTGTTTTTCTCTCCGTTAAATCGCAATTTATCTGGTTGACAATTTGTAAGTTTGGACTGTTGTTAAGCAAGGAAGTAAATAAGAGATAAGACTTTGGGTTGAGCTTGTTGCCCGCCTCCCAGGCAGTTGAACTCGCGTTTCCTGGTAGTAATTATAATTGGATTACCGCATATAGCAAATACGAGCAGATTTACCGAGAACTGTGCCACAATAAAAAGGATCAGCAAGTAAGCAGCAGTTTACAGCGGGACGCCCACTCCGCCTCCTGGAACCGAGGCTCAAGACAGAAGTGGAGAGCCAGACGACGTTGTCACATCGCTTCCCATGGCGCCAAGCTCGCTCTTAACACATTTGTTACACACATTGTTCTTTTTTTATACTCCAGTTAAAATAATGTCATCTGCCTTCCTCTCCATCGAAACCCGACTCCAGACCATTAGTACTTCCCAGAATAGAACAACAGTGTGACAAAGAATCCAGTCTCCACCGAGTTGTGCCTCATATCCGCGGAAAATAATCGCAGACGGGCACCGCGGAGCTTTTTAGCAACATTACTCATGCCAGGGATATACAAGCTAGCCTTAATGGGCAGGAGAACTGCTGATTGGGATCTCGCAGTGACCCGGAACGACCAGCGCTAGTTAATGCTCTCTCCCTCCGTAAGTCTAGAAATTAATGCAGACACATTCTCCTCGGCTCAGGGTTGTCGTACGCAGACGACTATTTTGACTAATTGTACGAGGCACGACCGTACTCCGTGTCGTATGCAATTTTGTACGACTATTTCGCTGAAGATACAAAATTATTATGAGTTACAGCTCGCAAGGCCCCCGGCCGCAATTATTATCAAATTTGACCCTATCTAAGCAAGAAATGAAGAAAGCAGAAAGCTCACGCAAGCAAATTATTTTGGAACTTATAATATTGGTATATAATTAAAATAAAATTAATGTTTAATTCGTCCTTTTCAGACAAGCTTCTTCATTCAATATGTGCTTCAGTAATGCAAAAGGAACATATTTCAAGAGTGGGGAAAATACTTTTAAAATCGATATGGTGACTACGCTTGTCACTCAAGTCATAATTTGCCATCTTGAGCTCTAGGTTTCATGTATACCAAAGTAATACCAGCTTAAATTAACTTCCCTTGTATGTTCGATAAAGGAAGTATTTTATGAATGAAATAGGATTAAGAAGTCTAAACGCGTGACATTATGGCAGTGTCGGTTTTGAGTCGACTGCAGTGTGAATTAATTTTATATAATTTATCAGCTGTCGTATTGATTGATACTAAATAACAAAGATCAAATTTCTTCTGATTAAAATATAACAATGTTGTTTCTGAACAACGTCATCGTGCACGCTTTACGGCGATGACATTTTTGATGATGAAGAAATTGGTGGTGATTTGTTTGAATGTCGAATGTCATTATGGATGTGAACAATATATAATTATTAGTAGTATTCTTAACTGAGATTGACATTTTGCGGTAGAATTATATGCTTTTACGACGCTTATCAACTGCGATAGTTATCTAGCGTCTGATTGAGATTAAGGTGGTAAAGCCAGCGAAATAAATCCACGGTCCAGCGCCAAAGTTGCTCCGCATTTTCTCTTAATGGTTGAGAGAAAATCCCATAAAATACTTTAACCAGTTAACTTGTCCCAATCAGGAATTGAACCCCGGTTAACTAATAATCTACAGCGAAGTGAGAGATGTACGACAATTTTATGTTGAAGTACGACAATTTTCATGAGTTGGTACGACGATTTTGTTTCCTTTATCTGGCAACTCTGCCTCAGCTTATTCAATATGCATACATGCATAGAAACGGTTTTTTAATCTCGACGCTCACAACCATCTTTTCTCCCTCTGCACCTCTCCTTCACTCATTGAATTTCTTCCTACCGCTCTATCTAAAAATTATATTTGAAATACTCGTAATTCACGCTCTATCGTAGTAAAAACTACGCTACATGGAGAATCTTTCTCATACACACTTATGGCTTCTAAGGAACACGGACGTTCATTGTCGCCCTCACATAAGCCCGCCTTCGGTCCCTATCCTGAACAACATTAATCCAGTCCCATCTCCCTCAAAACCATTTTAATATTATCCTTCCATCTACGTCTCGGGTTCTCCAAAGATCTTTTTCCCTCCGGCCTCCCAACTAACACTCTATATACATTTCTGGATTCGCCCATACGTGCTACATGCCCTGCCCATCTCAAACAACCGGAGTTAATGTCCCTGATTATGTCAGGTGAAGAATAAAATGCGTGCAGTTCTGCGTTGTGTAACTTTCTCCATTCTCCTGTAACTTCATCCCCAACTAACCCCAAATATTTTCCTAAGCAACTTATTCTCGAATATCTTTAAGCTCCGTTTCTCTCCTAAGAACCACATAGAATTGCAAAATGCAGTTGTACTGGGAACTGCTCAAGTAAGGAATTTACTCCGAAGTGAATAGTGCACATTTCAATTTGTCTAATTAGGTAGAATTGGTTGTAAATACGTCAATATGTTGTGTAAATAGGTAGATAGCTTTTAGCTCAACAAATATAAAACCAAGAACCTTAAGTGCAAACTCCTCTCTACGTTCATCGAAAGAATAATCCCTTTGATTTGGATGAAATGGTGATGATATTATTATTATTATTATTATTATTATTATTATTATTATTATTATTAATGCTTTGGAAATTTAAAGGGAGCATATCAGATACGAATTGCTAGAAATCGATTGGTACGTGCAAGGAACACCTTTTCTAGAGGAACATAAAAAAGAATCATATGACTATTATTAGATGAACTGCAAATAAAGGCTGGTTCACAATAAACCGGGAACGAGAACCAGAGTGAAAACGAGAATTAGAGAACGTGAATATGAAGATTTTTTATTCACAATAAACCGAGAACGTAGACGACTATGCATATTGATATGCATGTCAATAACGATATGTAAAGTCGATATTACGCATTCTGATGTTATTTGTGTATAATTGATCAATGGCGTTCTCTCATGAGTACAAGGCAGCCAACATAAACACAGGTTAACCAACTTCAAAATTTCAACGGAAATATGCCCATGCATCTTTATTATCACAACCTATTTTAAGTCTACCATAACGTAAAATAATTAGAGAAGAAACATTTGTAATAGAACAAAAATGAACACAACAGTAGTTATTGAATTGAAGCATGAGTATGTAGTGTGTAATACAACCAATACAATAATAAAATATGATTCACTTACGATCGGTGTTCAAAGATGCAGCTATTGAAAGCCACTTATTCTCCTTCATTTTCTCATCTTTATACGAGGCGCTGCTTATCGTAAACGTGAGGATTTTCCTCAACACTCAATATTATAATCTCATCATGCTCCATGATGCACAGCACAGAACAAAATAATGCATAGGTTATGTCACGGTCTTCTTGCTACAAAATATACGACGACAAAATAACTTTCAGATGGCAATAGAATGAATCTAGTGGGCTGTGATCGGAAACGTGAACGCCAAAGTTGAAACTTGGCCAACTCTCCGTTCCTGATCCCGGGCTCCGGCAAGCTTTTCGTTAATTGTGAATGCTCACATTTAAATGTACACATTTTAACAATTTTACCGTTTTCTTTCCGTTCCGATTCTCGTTTCCGGTTTATTGTGAACCAGCCTAAACTGTATATAGCCTACCATAATCGACATAGAATCGTCTGAAAGATGTTCCTGGGTGAACAGCATCAAAGAATTGGAAAATACAGCTCTGCAGCAAAATGTTCACATGCTCACGAAAATGGTTGATGTGAAACTTAATTTACACTAATTGCGTAGAGATATATCTAATGTAAATACAGATACATTGTGCAAATAAGAAGATAGCTTTTAGCTCAAGAGATACGTGACCAGGAACCTTTAGAGCGAAGTCCGCTGTAGCTTTAATGAAAACTGTAGCCCTCTTGAATAATAGCCTAAAATCCCCTTAAAAACACCAGTGTATTATTCAATATAACGGAAACCCTTAGTTTCTTTTTCGACTCGTATATAAACTGAAATACACAAGTTTGACATGAATAATTTCAAGGGAATAATTGTTTCGGGGCTGGGCATCGAACCCGTGACCTTTGGCTGAGCGCGCCAACACTATACTACGAGATCCAGGCTCAATTATTCCCTTGATATCCCCATACCTCAAGTGGGTTGACAAGACGTCAGAGATCCAGCATTGAGTGCACACTTCCTGTGTGAATTAAATTTGTGGTTACCTGTTAACGAACAGTGACGTGTATTATACAAATCTCGCTTTCAGGTGTAGCTCCCTGTGAAACTGACTTACATAATTTCGAGGGAAAAATTGTTCCTCTATTTTCATTGATAATTTCCTGCTTGTATTTCTGTAATAATTTTACATCTCATTCTGTAGTTTGTTTAATTTTATTAAAGTCTCTCTTAACTTTTTTTCATTTTCAGCTTGTTTATTTCGTGTATCTAGTAGTAGCAGCAGCAGCAGTTTATTTATTTTATTTATTTCGTCTCCTTCTTCCCTTCAAGTATTAGGCCAAATGGCCTGTTACGATCTCACAGTTGAATTTTCAATCCAGCGCTTCTTTGGACGACCGAGAGATCTCTTCCCGTTTGGACGATAGTGGAGCATGGCTTTTGGAATTCTATCTCTATGCATGCGATGCAGATGATTTATCCAGCTGTTCTGATAATGTTTTACGTGATTAATTACAGGTTATAGTTGTAATTCTTCCATTACATCTTCATTGCGTTTGTGATTCCATTTCGCATACCCCGCTGTATATCTCATAAATTTCATTTCATTAGCCGTTATTCTGCTTTCGACTTTCTTCCTCAATGTCCATGCCTCACTGCCGTAACAAAGTACAGGTCTCGCCAAGGTCTTGTATAGGCGAATTCTAGTATGCCTTTGTACTAGGGAAGGTTTCATAATGTTGTTAATTATTCCCACTGTTTTGGTGTATTTAGAAATTTTCTGTGAAATGTCTACTTCATCGAAAAAAGATAATCTGTATCCCAGATATGTAAAATAATTTATCCTTTCTAATATTTTTGAATCTAAGCATATTTGGCTAGGCACAGGGTATTTTCCGCAGAAGGCCATAATTTTAGTTTTTTTCTTTATTGATTTTCATATCATATTTAATTCCAATTTTGTTAAAATTAAAAGTTGAACGTTGTAATTCATCTTCTGAGGATGCCACCAGAGCTAAATCGTCTGCAAAAAGTAATGAATCTAGTTGTAAATGTCTATTGAGTTGTATATATCCATGAGGCAATTGTTTCCATTCTTTAATTATTTGATTCATATATATATATAAAATAGCAACGGTGAAAGGCCGCAGCCTTGTCTTACTCCTGTATGAATTTCTGTTCAATGCGATAATTTATTGTCACACCTTACTGCAATTAGATTTGTTTTATAGATATTATATATGTTTGCTATAAGTAGTAGTGTGGAACATGGTCTGTGGCTAATACATTTAATAATTTATTTCTGTTCACCATATCAAATGCTTTTTCCAAATCAATAAAAGCAATACGTGTTTCTAAGTTGAATTCCCGGTGTTACTAATATTTAATGTGCTGTACAATAGCCAGGAGTCAATAACAGTACAGCACATGACAATTTCATAACAAGAACATTAATAATGATAGAAATTACAATGAAAGTACATACGAATAATTATTAAAATAATGACAATTAAAAACAATTGTAATTGAAAATGAAAGGATGGAATCATATAAATGAATATTAATACAATTAATGATATAAAAGAAAACGAGAATAATATTATAATACATATCTAAACAAAAGACATAAATTAATAACTGACATAAAACTCCAAAACTATATGCTACACATTAAATGGATCCAAGTTCAATGCATGCAAATTATCACATTTTATCTATTGTAAAAAATGTTATGAAATCTTAAACCCTTAGCAGGAATACGAAGACTGACATTGCTTATGAAGGATTCACAATCAATATCACTCTTAATGACTTTACAAACAACTAAATAATAAAGATCTTGACGTCTGACAAATAAACTACAGCAATTAAAATATTTGCAGTTAACCTCATATTTATAATCATATGAAGTACTTCACTGCAGGTTTTGAAGAAATTTTAAAATTTAAAATAAGGTAAGTAGCTATCTCTAAATTCGCCAGGTCTCAAAAGTTCGCCACTCGTCATTTTCGTTAAGATAGGATATTTGGCCAAAAATTTGCAGCAGTACCTTGATGCATGATGCGTTAAAACTTCGTTAAATACGCAAGATGCATTACCAGCATCTCTTGCTATGAGGTAACCGCCATATTGAGTTAACTATGGTTGCCGATATAAGATTTCCTCCGTAAGTATCCGTTTCATCCAAAGGAATAAGTAATGCATTTACAGAGTGTAATATATAATTTTAAAGCTTATTTTCTGTACTTTCGCGCTGTATTTTTATAATTACTTTTACTGTAGTGATGTCCTACTTTATGACATTATTATAAAATGTTGGAACTGTTCTTAAGTTCGCCACTGCACTTCTTCCATGGCCAACTTAGGATCATTCGTTGCTGCTTCTATGATATCGTTTCAAACAGTTGACAGTTTAAATAAGTGATTACATTTTAACTTTAGTATTTAAATGAGTGATATTTTAGATATTTTATAGGTAAATGAATACTAAAATTATTAATCCTATTATAATTTATGAATCATAAAGCTTTGTTTAATTCCTACTATGACCATTTTGTCTGTGTTAAAATATATTACATCTGTAATCTGATGATATTAAAATATTATCTGAATTTACAACAGTTACACAAGTGGCGAACTTAGGGAATAATGCGTACTAACTTCGCCATTTGCCTCCCCATGTTTTTGTACAAAGGATTAGACTACCTTATTCTTTACAAAAATGTTATTTTCGATTCTCTTCAGTATCAACATTGCAACCCAATTTTTTAAATATATTTTCGAAATATGACTTCAGCGATGTATGCAATGGAGAGGGAAAGGAACTGGCCACCCTACCCCATTATCTCTTGGCCTAGTTGCCTCGTAAGTGTTGCCTTGTTGGTATCACTTGTGAGGTTGAGACCTGTCTTCGGACAGTTGACTAAACAACAACATCAATTTAAAAATAAATTTGCTTAAGATGGCGAAATTAGGGAGGCTTACCTATTAAAAATAACCATTTTATAATAAGATGCTGCACTTGTATCGTTTGTGTTCGAAACTATTTTGCAGATTTAATAAGGATACAAATTAAATGTAAAACAAATAATGTTCACAAAGAGACTGTAGAGAATGTTCCCTTCAAGAGAAATAATCAATCACATTCTTCTTTCGGAAAAAAAAGTGCAGCAAGTATGGACTAAGTTCTTTTCGGCCTAAAAACCTAATATTTAAAGCACAAATTCTACGCATACTTGCGTTTGACTGGCGTTTGACTGGCTTGGCTTGGCTTGACTTTTACGTGTGCTGTACTCGGGACGGTCCGTACCTGATGTCTGCATCGGACGTTTTCGCTCGAGCGCCAAGTAGTTCATAGCATAATCCGATAGGTAGCGCACATGCATGATGGGTAAAATTGTCACGAGCGATAAATCCTCGAACGGTATAAGCCGAGCGTTAGACATTCGTCCTTGTTACAATGATGAACTGTGTAGTAACATCATAGATGTTTATCATTTCAAAACTTTGCAGTGTTTAACTAACCTCTCCATAGTACAACTACAAAACTTGCTTTAAAATGTAATATAAATGTTGTAGGTAATTTCCCCCCCCCCACACAGGAGCGATTTTGTTTTTGCCACATCTGATAGATGTTATTGGATGTAAATGTAATTATTATAAACGGAGAACACAATCATGATAATGCAAGAAATGTATCAAGTTTTCTAGTAATAATAATAATAATAATAATAATAATAATAATAATAATAATAATAATAATAATAATCTCTAATAATTAGTGAATCAATCTTTGCGTCTGTAACAGTTGAGCAGCTTGATTATTCGTTTTATTATATTTTCTGTGACGTTATCTCTGTACTAATATTGTTATTAATCTACTGCTATATCAATAATATTTTGTAAAACGTTTCTACAGTGTCGCAGTATATATGCGGAACATTATGTATGGATCTATCATATTATATATGTGGTAAATCAAATATTGAATAATTATTAATTAGCAATAATAACTGTATATCGAAGTTTTTCATACTATTTTATTTATAACTTCATGTTCCTGTTTTGGTACGTTCCATTGACTGTTCCATTAGACGTTTGTCATAAACGCAGAAAATAAAGCCTTATTTTTACCGTGTGAGCAAAAAATATGTGTATCTTATCTGTCGCCTTCCACACAAGATAAGAAATGTCGGTGAAATGACCTTGTACTGTGCTTCTATTTATTACGAGCGTACCACGACCGATCTTATCTCACTCGAGCGTGCGACATTCGACCGAGTTCAAGCGAGCGATTTAACTCCAATGCAGCACTCTGGTCTGTACACTGAGGCACATATTGGCCCATTGTACGCCCTTAACATTTGATGATTGTTCAAGTCCGACAGGTGACTTGAATAGCATTGGTGAATCCGACGCTGACAGGTGGGCCATCCTGCATCATCCCCTGATATAAATAAGCTCCAGGGCCCGGAGCCCCAAGCCCTTCCTATATCAGCATCCTACTACTGCAGATGATAGATGAAATGGGGGAAGGTGAAGAGTGGGATGATAGAGGAAATGGGAGTACCGCAAGAAAAACCCTCTACAGCGTCTGCTTTGTACATCACAAATTTCATTACGACTTGGCCGGGGATCGAACCCGGTCCACCTGGACGGAAGGCCAACGCACTAGCACTGTAGCAACAGATGCGGCAGTCCTATCTCTTAGGAATGCTATATTTGGGTTTGTATAGCTCTTGAAAGTCACTTAACACAACAACGTCAAGACGGTGGACAGTAACGGTTCTCCGAATTTCAGTATAGGCTCGAAGTTCAAAGATAAACTCACAAACCAACCTTAAGAAGCACACACACACACACTTATCGCTTCAAGGGTTTCAAGAAAAATCGTCAACCATGCGCCTGGGTTTCTACATTTGTGACATTACTTGCCTTTTCTTTGATTTTGTGTACAAACATCAATATTTACATTTACAGTTAAGCCATTTTCTGGCATGTCTGAGCAGAGGACATTTCCTCTAAGGCAAATAATCCCACTTCTCAAGAGGCAAGATAATTAGATCAGTTTTACTTTCGATAAAGGCTGGCATTCCCAGGGAAAGAAGCCAAGATCCATCTTCCTCTCTTGGTTTGGTTTACTCGTATCTTGTGTTTGTCTGATACAATGTCAAGATTTACTTACTGAGTTCGTAACCAGGAAATCCCGCTCTGGTTTTGGAGATTTTTATAGTCACGGGAAAGGTCTGATTTATCTAAACCCAATTCAGTTCTGACCTAAGTGAATGCGAAAGTTTCCACTTTGTCACACCTTACGGAATGGTTAGACTGCATTCACTCTTTATATCTTTTTTAACAGCGGGTCTTTATTGGGGGCAAAGAAGATCGAAGACCGTGTTACAAAAATAATACTAAACTCAAGCCATTTGGAACCAAAGTCAAGACTGCGATTGTCGAAGAAACGAGTCATGGGGGTCTTACCGTGACTTTGTTGATGATGATGATGATGATGATGATGATGATGATGATGATGATGATGATGATGTATAAAGTAGAAGTTAATTCAGTGCCATTCTCTGAAGAAAATGTAGCAATTCTGTTGATATCCCGAGGTTACAACATGCATGCATTTGCTAACAAGGATAATTTATCCCCAAAAAAAAAAATGTCAGTGCAAAAATCACGGATTGATCACGATTTGAAATATAGAACGATGCAACAAAATGTACAATTAGATATTCATATCTCATATACAAAGTGAACCATAAGTAAAGTAATTAATTTCAGGGTGTTATTCTTCGAGATATTTAAAACAAAAACATTTCATACAATTTTGCACGCTTTTGCTTCCTTTTCGAGATAAATCTGTTTTATATTAAATATTTCATAGCATGTTTTGGGAAGTCATTGATTTAATTCCCAATATGTTCAGTCAATAATAATAACAATAATAATAATAATGATAATAATAATAATAAATAATTGAAAAAAAAAATAGTTTTATTCTTTGACCGTGCAGAAATTTGATCGGTATAAATATAACTTTACGTTGAGCAAAATAATTTTACAATGTTGCATTTATTCCGATCATATGTCTGCACATTTAAAGAAAAAAACTAAGAGTCTTTCAACTATAAATTATCATAATACACTGCTCTCTTAAATTGACACAGTGTGTAGGGAATTAAATGAAAGACTTTCCCATGACACGCTGTATGATGTTTCATATAAAGTAATTTTTATCTCTAAAAAGAGCAAAAAAAAAAACGAGCAAAATTGTATTAAACTTTTTTGTTTTAAATATCTCAAAGAATAACCCCCTGAAATGAACAACATTACTTACAGTAGATGAACTCTGTATATTTTGTAAAGACGAAATACCTGTTCTCAGCAACAGTTTGAATTGAAGCTTACGCCATCTATTTTTCACTTCTGTAACAACTTACTTTCGCTCATAGCATGGTGGAGCTTCAATTATGACAATTTTCTGTGCCAAAAGCTCTGGGACATGTTTTAATAAACTTTTACTGTCTTTATAGCGCATTTTCTGCCCCAGAATATTTTAGGATAGAACATCCAATTTTTCTGAAAATCCATTTTTCATTTTAACTTCTGCCATGACGAGAAAACGAGACAAATCATTCAAGGTTACGGCATCTGTAGTTTTTCTCTGTAAATAGAATTTTCAGTTAAACATTTAATTTTGCCTTTTATAGATGTTTTTTAGTCGTGTTTTCTTTACTGTACTAAAGAAAGCGTCTACAGAGGTGATTTATTGAAAACGTGTATTCAAGGTTGTTGAGAGTTAGAATATATCACCAGCGATAAAGTTTCTCTGTCAAGTGCCTTCTAAACAAACTCTTATGTAAAAAAAAACACACACACACAAACTTACACAAAAATACATAACGCGGTAAGAAATCGAGTAGGGTCTTCTAACCAAATTTTATTCATAAAAAATGATAATTCGATCTATAAAACGATAGTTATTTGTGATATGAGTTCTTAAAAGATAACTTTACGAATGTGTATCAAATACGAGAGGACAAATTTGCATCAAATAAATATTTCAAGTTGCAGAGGTTATAAGATCACGATGTCATGGCCGTCTAAACTCAGAGCCATTAAGAATTAAGTAGCCATGGAATGACAGCCTGTTTTATTCATGATGACGATTTCACGGCCACCTAAACCGGCCATATATTCAACAAAGCGGTTAGGAACAGTTGAATTCTACATCTTGTAACTTCAGAATAATACGGGCTAAAATGTAGATATGAATTTTAAATTTGTTAGATACTTATTTTGTGTTACTTACTTACTTACAACTTACAAATGGCTTTTAAGGAACCCGAAGGTTCATTGCCGCCCTCACATACTCGTAAGCCCGCCATCGGTCCCTATCCTGTGCAAGATTAATCCAGTCTCTATCATCATACCCCACCTCCCTCAAATCCATTTTAATATTATCCTCCCATCTACGTCTCGGCCTCCCTAAAGGTCTTTTTCCCTCAGGTCTCCCAACTAACACTCTATATGCATTTCTGGATTCGCCCATACGTGCTACATGCCCTGCCCATCTCAAACGTCTGGATTTTAAGTTCCTAATTATGTCAGGTGAAGAATACAATGCGTGCAGTTCTGTGTTGTGTAATTTTCTCCATTCTCCTGTAACTTCATCCCTCTTAGCCCCAAATATTTTCCTAAGCACCTTATTCTCAAACACCCTTAACCTATGTTCCTCTCTCAAACTGAGAGTCCAAGTTTCACAACCATACAGAACAGCCAGTAATATAACTGTTTTATAAATTCTAACTTTCAGATTTTTGGACAGCAGACTGGATGATAAGAGCTTCTCAACCGAATAATAACACGCATTTCCCATATTTATTCTGCGTTTAATTTCCTCCCGAGTGTCATTTATATTTGTTACTGTTGCTCCAAGATATTTGAATTTTTCCACCTCTTCGAAGGATAAATCTCCAATTTTTATATTTCCATTTCGTACAATATTCTGGTCACGAGACATAATCATATACTTTGTCTTTTCGGGATTTACTTCCAAACCGATCGCTTTACTTGCTTCAAGTAAAATTTCCGTGTTTTCCCTAATCGTTTGTGTATTTTCTCCTAACATATTCACGTCATCCGCATAGACAAGAAGCTCATGTAACCCGTTCAATTCCAAACCCTCTCTGTTATCCTGAACTTTCCTAATGTCATATTCTAGAGCGAAGTTAAAAAGTAAAGGTGATATGCATCTCCCTGCTTTAGCCCGCAGTGAATTGAAAAAGCATCAGATAGAAACTGACCTATACGGACTCTGCTGTATGTTTCACTGAGACACATTTTAATTAATCGAACTAGTTTCTTGGGAATACCAAATGTAATATTTTACGTCATGAAAGATCGAGGTTTTGTTGTTTTGTTTATTTAGTCAACTGTCCGCAGACAGGTCTGAATCTCACAAATGATACCAACACGGCATCACTTATGAGACAACTAGGCCAGGAGATAATGGGGTAGGGTGGTCAGTTCCTTTCCCTCTCCATTGCATACATCGTCGATATATACATATTACACTAGTCAGACTTCAGATGTATACAAACAATTGTTCTTGCTCTGACACATATTGTCAAGTGATATGTACTGCCTGATAATAAATATACATATCAGCCAGAATCTAATCAGAGGTAAAGATCGAGGTAATGCATTAATTTCTTACTGAATGAACTTTTTACCATGGATATTTTTCTTTGGCAGTGCGTAAAATGAATGAAATCTTTCATTCATAGTGGTCTGCCCAAGGGCAGGTCTTTCACTGCAAACCCAGCTTTCTCCAGTCTTTCCTATTTTCTGCCTTCCTCTTTGTCTTTTCACATGATCCATATGTATATCTGAATGTAGTCTATCATCTGATATCTTCTTCTACCCCGAACTCTTGTCCCGTTCACCATTCCTTCCAGTGCATCCTTTAGAAGGCAGTTTCTTCTCAACCAGTGACCCAACCAATTTCTTTTCATTCTTTCTTCACCCACACTTTCCAAACAGCTTCGTTTCTTATTCTGTCTGTCCATTTCACACGCTCCATCCTTCTCCATAACCACATTTCAAAGCTTTCTAGTCCCTTCTCTTCACTTCATCGTAATATCCATGTTTTGGCCCATACAATGCTACACTCCACACAAAGCACTCTACTAGTCTCTTCCTTAGTTCTATCTCCAGAGGTCCTCAGAAGATGCTCCTTTGTAAAATGAATATCAGTGCGTAAAGTGATTACTTACTTTTTTACGTGCTAGTGTTTTAAAAGGTTCACTTTACACAATGATAAGTGGGTAAAATGCAACTTTACGCACTATCGTAATAAATATTAAGGTATATGTACACCTTTACATACAAAAAATTTTGTTTTGTATAATTTTTCTCTGTAAAATTTTTATACAATTGAGAATGGTACCAGAAAGAGAATGAAGTGAACAGATCCCTTGAAATTATGTCTAAATTGTTTTTAAAAATTATTTTGTTCATGTTTTTGAAATGCAACTTGAAACATGATAGCTCATGCAGTTTTTGAGATAGAGCCACAGTTTTTTCATTGTTTTATAGCCAAAACTATTCTTTAGTGCCTGACATAGAGATATTTTTTATTTTTATTTACATTAATTAAATATTACCATATATGTAACTTACAATAATAGTTTATGTTGCATAAATCATGTAAAAAATTCATAGATAATTATAAATTATATTAATGTTATTTTACTCATTGTCAGGCACTGGGGGACATTTCAAGCTTCAAAATGACACCAATATCTTCTTGGTATCACCATATTTGGCTGAGATATCATGCTTAAAAGAATTAAATATTCTAAAATTACTATTTACAGGAAATGAGCCACAAACTTTCAGAGCCAAGAAAACCCCATCATCATAATTATGTCACCCCTTAAGCAGCTTCATGTGGGTCCACTTTCAGCTTCTTTCTGCCTCTCAAATACCTCCGCCTTGTTGTAACTTCAGTTGTTGAATGTTTTTTTGGCATTTTTGTCCCTATTTCCATTGATGCAACAAATCCTGCGATGGTGTTTGTCCCAGGGTTTATGCCCATCCTCCTCAGAATTGTAATTTCTACTTTTGGACTTATTAAATGACGTACACCATCATTGACACACAAATTTACAGTTTTATGATTAACAGTAAAAGATTATAAATTACTTCATTATGTAAAACGTTTCTTCAATCTAATGATCATGCCCAGATATCTATGCATCTATTTCGGGACTAGAAAGAAGTTTATTTTACAAGCAATGCTGGAAGAGGGGATTGACTGCTACGAAGATCACTCCAAAAGTAATGCACTCCAAAAGTAAGTGACGGTGGCTGATGACGCAGCATTTTGGAAAATGGGACTTATCTGAAAAACCATAAGGCATAAATCGAAAATTGTTATATCAAATTAAAGAGGAGAAAATTCTCTATTAAAATAGTTATATTTTGAAAATTCTAATTTTTTATCATTTTTTGCGTTTTGTGGGTGTACATATACAGGGACATCATTTTATTTTTACTTCAATTTTTATTGTACCTGAGTTTTTTAATGTAGTTCATTCCCACCCCCTCTATTAATGAAGTTCTCCAGACAGAATAAAGGCCGCGTATAGTAAACAGCACTGAGTTAGTGAGTACAGTACGTTCCAGAAATATATTCGCGTTTTCCAGTGACGAAAGAGCTTTCAATATTGAATCATATTTTCGCACAGGTACTGTCCGTTTGCCTACGTCGCATCCCGATTTCCCCCACCTGTTTCCGCACACACTCTGTAAAAGCTGGGCGGTCTTAGCTCTTTTCTGAAAACATTAATTTCTGTTAGGAATTGGACGCTTACGTAATATTATACAACTGTTTAAAATACGCCCTAACTTAACTAAAAGGGCCTCGTTAAGTAATTAACTGTCACGTGATTTCCCTCCTTTCTACGATCCTGCGGCATAACCACTTGGACGTACAGTAGATAGCATGTCTGAGTAATTTTATCTGTGCGGGTCGGGCAGAAGTGAAGATTGAATTTACAGCACGTAAGGTACTGCTTTATAGAGTACGTACAGAATTATTTCAACATGAGTTACTAGTACGAAGGACGAAACTGGCAATTGGAATTAGATGCAATAGTCTATAGTGTAATAATATGCACGAAAGAACTTAAGCCTGTATCGAAATTAACGGCCACCATTTTCAAAAATATGTTTAAATATCCATATTATGATTGTTTTTCATTTTAACTTCATTCTCTATATTGTACGCTAATGTGCTGTAGACAGTATAATATACACTGCATAATGAATACGTTCGCATAGATAACTCAGTTCGTGAGTAAAAACACTTATTCTTAATACAGTACTGCATTTTGATTAAACAAAAACCTAATGAAAATAATTGAACTCAAAATCGCGATATTTCCTAGTTTACGTAAATGGATGAACTACTTTTCTTCGTCCCTGTACCTAGTAAAATGGTTTGTTTGTGTTTTAAGCCAGTATCATCGAACTCCAATTGTGGAAGGGGGTGGCGAATGGTGTTTCCGGTTCTCTAAAGGTATAGCCAGGTTAATATTAAAAATGTTAGTAAAAATAAAATGATGTCCCTGTACCTTAATCCATTACCTTGGTTTCTATACAGACATTACACGGAATTATAGGAAATTCCTCATATCTCCTGTCATTATTTTGCAGTCACACTATCCTCTGTTTATAATGAGCATAACGACAGGCTAAATAACATACCAAGATTTCATTTGTTTTTTTTTTTTTTTGTTTGTGTTTTCTATAGACTTCTAAACAAAGGAGGATGTTTTATTGAGGGCGAATGTTTATTTTGTAACTATGACAACAGGTGATCATTGATAGCAGGAAATCAGGGTCAGGGCGAAGTTTGTTTACACTTGTGTCTGTGCCAATAACAGCTCCACTGGACACTTGTGTCTGTGTCCAGACGGTAATTGAGCGTAATCTAATTCTGTGATTCATGTCTGGTGGCTCAGACCAGCTGCAGGTGGCTGTGGCTCAAGGCTGCATTTGTTTTATCTCTCTTTACATGATTCATACCACAGACGTGTTATTTAGATTAATAACCGATACTGTTGCTGAGTGTGAGGTCCCCTCATCTCCATATCCACGTGTTCGTAATTAGAACGAACAAGTGTTCGCCATGTCCAACTCAGGATACAGGACACCCAGTATCACCCAGCAAACATGTTCAATAAATAGCGTTCAAGCCTCCTGTAATTAAAATATCTATATATATAATTTGAACTGGTAATGGAAATTACGGGAAAACGGCTGAACGGATTTTAATGAATGACCCCTCATTTTGAAGCTTGGACCCCAAAGTTTTTCAGAAAAATAGTAGTTTTCAGTGAAATATCAATTTTCCTACAATATTTTCCTATTTTACAAAATCCATCTTTTTTCAGTTTTGAGAACTAATTGCGTTTCAGCACAGCCGTGATTTCAGAATAAAACAAAACACACACTTCAATAAACAATAGCTATTACATGAAGGTCATGACCTGCAGGATTGCTGACATATTTAGAGTTCAAATTCAATTGGTTATTAAAAACTTCAAGAATTAGAAGCTTTTGTCATCTAGTCTGCTGTCAGAAAATCTGAAAGTTAGAATTTATAAAACAGTTATATTACCGGTTGTTCTGTATGGCTGTGAAACTTGGACTCTCACTTTGAGAGAGGAACAGAGATTGAGGGTTTTGAGAATAAGGTTCTTAGGAAAATATTTGGGGCTAAGAGGGATGGAGTTACAGGAAAATGGAGAAAGTTACACAACGCAGAGCTGCACGCATTGTATCCTTCACCTGACATAATTAGGAACATTAAATCCAGACGTTTGAGATGGGCTGGGCATGTAGCACGTATGGGCGAATCCAGAAATGCATATAGAATGTTAGTTGGGAGGTCAGAGGGGAAAAGACCTTTGGGTAGGCCGAGACGTAGATGGGAAGATAATATTAAAATGGATTTGAGGGAGGTGGGATATGATGGTAGGGACTGGATTAATCTTGCTCAGGAGAGGGACCAATGGCGGGCTTATGTGAGAGCGCAATGAACCTCCGGGTTCCTTAAAAGCCAGTAAGTAAGTAATTTACAGGTCTGATTCTGCGGTGTGTAATGTTCTGAGTTTCTGAGTACAGCTGTGTATTGGATATTGAAATCTACAAAACTTGAAGTGGTCTGATGACATGATTACCATTAGAAATGAAATTTCATTATAGTTAATGCCATGATGTGACTATTTTTCA
>JAJSOF020000023.1:14730485-15000485 GCA_025594305.2 Periplaneta americana
TTATTTAACCTATACATCTTCAGTTCTTGACTTCCAATGCGAAAACGCAAGTAACAATGTCAGAACGATCAGTCAGTTTTACATGTGGGAGTGAAGCGAAGCAATAGCTATTTCAGGTTATTGTGGATTGTAGGTTAGAGTTATGAAAATATCCTCTCCTCTCCCCTCGTGCCCTCGTGCCCTCTCGCCCTCTCGCCCTCTCGCCCTCTTCTCTTCTCTTCTCTTCTCTTCTCTTCTCTTCTCTTCTCTTCTCTTCTCTTCTCCTTTTCCTTTCCTTTTCTTTTCTTCCTGTTTTCTTGTTTTTTGCCTTCTTTCTCCATTCGCTTGCTTTCTACGTGATTCTCAATCTCTCCTACTGTATCTTAGATCCTTGTCATTGTAACAAGTTTCATATTCAATCTCTACATTGCCTTCAGCGTCATCATCAGCATCATCATCTGAACTTCCATCTATGATCTGCAGAGTAGTGTCGATCACCACGTAAGTGTTCATCCAGTGTTACTTTGTTAGATAAAACACACTTAAGGGAATAAATAAACTACACTAATAAAAAATTTTCTGTTAATACTATTGATACGTAAATCTGACGTACACTTCCAAATAATTATAACTCATAATAAGTTGGCCAAGCGTGTAAGTTGCTGTCACGACTACTATAGTCAGCAACTGAAAGATGGAGTCATAGCTAGAAGAAGGAGGTGCTCTCTTGGCGGGAAAAGTAGTGAGCATTAATTGTTTATCCATTATACGTCAAAATTACGTACGACAGAAGTTTTAAACAATGACATTACTTCCTTGTGAGGAGGAAGAAAACCACTGTTTGATCACAGTATAGAGACATGTGTTCTATACTGTGGTTTGATTTCCATATATCCTACAAGTTTAATACAAGTAGTGTTAAGTTCATAACAATAACCTTAGTATCTCGTTATCATTATACAGAGTGATTTATATAGAACTGACACATTTCTTTCATTAATTGTTTCAAAACGAATTGTGCTAGCGACAACTTATTATACCTAAAATGTAGAGGAATTTTGGGAGATTATTTACCTCTATAGCAAATGTTGAAAATGTCCTCCATCCTGCATAAGGCACAACTCAACACGTCGTTCCATATTACTGGCCACTCGTTGGAGGATTCTGTTGTCAATAGTTTGAATCTCCTGTGTTATTTTGTGCTTCAGATCGTCAAAAGTCTGGAGACGTGTGGCGTAAACCCTGTCTTTTAAGTAACCCCATAGAAAGAAGTCCGGCGTTGTCAAATCCGGAGATCTCGGTGGCCACAGGTTCCTGGAAATTATTCGGTCGTCAAAGAAACTTGGCTTTAGGCCTGCACTTTTCGCAGCTCTCTGACACATTGAGTAGGTATACCCTGTCTCCTGCGACAAACGTCTTAATGATTTTTTGGGTGACTGCTCCAGTCGTGCTCTTACATCAACAACAACCGTGGGAAGCCTAGATGAACGATGCTTGCCCTTTTCACTCACCAGAGACCCAGTTGTTTCCAATTTGTTTACCAGTCCCAGTATTGTGTTTCTTTTGGGAGGATTGCGAACACCAAATTCTCTCTGGTATGTCCTTTGAGTAGCTGTAATTGAATTCGTAATCCAGTATTGCTTCACAAGGAAGAGTCGTTGATTTAATGTGTACTGCATTTTCACGTTGACACAAAATGTCGAAAACAGCTGCCAACAATAGGAATAAAACATAAACATCTGCGCATCTAGTGCTGCCAACAATAGGAATAAAACATAAACATCTGCGCATCTAGTGCTGCCAACAATAGGAATAAAACATAAACATCTGCGCATCTAGTGACAAGGAATCGAAACTCCAGAACATTCTGCTTAATTTGGTGCTAAAATTGGGTCATTGAATGAATTTCCAACGGAATAATTAAAGAAAGAAATGTGCCAGTTCTATATAAATCACTCTGTATTACTTCTCTTCAAATAATTATCTATAGTCAGATGGAAAGAAGTTCATGAGATTATACGTTCTCGTTATTAAAATCGAAATTTCACGTTGATGTCGATGTTGTAGGCATTCCTAATTTATAGTCTCAACAAATGTTGACGCAACATCCGTCGATCGACGACGCTGTTACGTAAGTTTTATAGTTTTCAGTAACATAATTATATATATATATATATATAGTCATTACTCAGTATATTATAGAAATGAAGATCTAATATGAAATCTTCTTTCTATGCGTCTACTTGCTTAAGGCCCCAAAAGATTTCACTTTCATATCATCAGTATACCATTATGTGTTGCGTTAACTACAATAATATTTCATTTTTAATGGTAGGCTAATAATATTACCAAACATTCTTAAGTTTTGTAGTTCTTAATATCGAATACACAACTGTACTCGGGAAACTATAGACCAGAGAATCAGAACTGTAAATTATTTTTATACGTTATCAAAAAATTACACAAATGAAGATCAACATATTGGCATTATGATGTGAAAGAATCTGACCCATCTGAACTCTATTTCAGCAATCCTGTAGTCACGGCCTTCGTGTAATAATGTATTGTTTATTGTAGTGTGTGTTTTGTTTCATTCTGAAATACAATTAACTAGTTCTCAAAACTGACGAAAGATGGATTTTGGAAAATAGGAAAATTATGTAGGAAAATTGACATTTCACTGAAAGCTACTATTTTTCTGAAAAACTTTGGGTTCCAAGCTTCAAAATGAGGGGTCATTTATTAAAATCCATTCAGCCGTTTTCCCGCAATTTCCATTACCAGTTCAAATTATATAATATATAGATTTTCCATATGCTTGATTTTCGAGTATTACTGTTGTTACCAGTATTTGTAAGACCAAATGCTCTACCAGTGACACATTCGATTCTAGACCTCAGCTATCTCAAAAGCCGCTATTTTGGAGGCAACTTTGAAATTTTAAATGGCTAGGGGGTCATGTAGGTACTCAATCATGTGAGAATCTCTGAAAAAATCAATGGTGCAATCCGTTTTGATATATCTCTAATCGTTTTCAAGTTATTTAAAAATAACTGTCATAATGACACAAACATTATTACTGCATCTACAGATATTTTGTAACATGGTACAGTACTAAGGAGGCTTTGGAAAAGGTATTTTTATGCAATTCAGGCAATTAACTTTTCCTGCTTAACTGTTTGGTTAACCTGTGAGAGTTTCAATGCATTTTTTAGATTATTTGAAGCTTTCCTGTAACAAATTTCTTGATTTTCGTGATGGCATTATCGAAAGAGGAAAGAATTGGTATCATTCTTCATTCTGGTGGATTAAGCCAAAGAAATGTTGCAGCAGACTGGACGAACAGTTCCATGGACATTGGATTGGACTCGTAAAATGACCGGCCAGGTCTCCAGATTTAACACCCCTTAATTTTTTCTTTTGGGGTTATATAAAGAGCTTGGTATATGAAGAGAAAATTGAGAATGTGGAACATTTAAAAAACCGTATTATTGAAGCCTGTGCTAAAGTCACCCCGGAATTGTTCTCTCCAGATTCCCAATTTTCTTTTCATAATACCAATGCATATAGAGTGTTAGTTGGAAATCTGAGGGAAAAGACCTTTGGGCAGGCCGAGACGTAGATGGGAAGATAATACTGAAATAGATTTGAGAGAGGTGGGATATGATGGTAGGGAATGGATTAATCTTGCTCAGGATAGGAACTTATGTGAGGGCGGCAATGAACCCCCGGGTTCGTTAAAAGCCATATGTAAGTAAGTGACAGTATTTATGGAAAGGGTATAAATTTTCCTGCTGGTGCTGGGAGTAAATCACAGGGTGACCAGACGGTCTGGGTTTACCGGGACCGTCCTAATTTTTAATGCTTTGTTCCAGTGTTCCGAAAAACTTTCTCTTGGACGTAAAGATGTCTCGGTTTTTAAATCGACCACTTTCTCATTATGATAGTATAGTAATTGAATTTTCACTGAATTTATACGTACATCAACCTTCTCCAAAAAGTCAACATCATCTTGATTAGTAAGATCAAGATTGTATTAAAATAACCACATTGCAACCTAAATATATTGGTAATCCTATTTTCTTCAATCGTAGTGATGAGAATGCAACGAAGTTTACGTCACAGGGTGCTTTGTTTTAGTAGAATGTGCTTCTTATCCACAGTGGTATATTTGTCTCAATGTATCAGTGTAAACAACATACTATAATATATCCCAAAGCATTGTCCTTCCTAGTACAAACACAGGTGTAGGCAAGTTTAGGTACATAAGTTTTTGAATAATATTGGTTCCTGTTATTTGTTTTTCGGATCCTATACGATACCATTTGGAAATGTTTGAAATATTTGTTGTTTTATTTCACATATTTACTATTCGTTTTCTTTACATTTGAAAATCCTATTTATTTTTATGTTGTACATTCTATTTCCGGTGATATTTTTATATAACTTGTTAGGTCTATTGATTTTCTAGTAGCTGTTTAGGGCTTAACCTATTTTACGAAGAATGGAAATGCAGATTGAAAGGAGCAATATTCATTCATTCATTCATTCATTCATTCATTCATTCATTCATTCATTCATTCATTTATTCATTTATTTTATTCCATAGATCTTACATGAGCAATGAAGCTTTAAGATGTGGAACAAGTCAAAATTTTACAATATTACAATTACAATTTTTACAATATTTAAAAATTTTTACAGTTTTACAATGCAGTGATTTTCTACAATGATGAGGTGAGGTCCGAGGATTCGCCAAAAGATTACCCGGCATTTGCCATTTGGTTGGGGAAAAACTCGGAAAAACCCAACCAGGTAATAAAATCAAAGGCTGGGGAAAACCTCGGAAGAAACCATTCAATGAGACCAAAGGGGGATCCAACCCAAGCCCGAACGCAGCTCCGGGTCAGCAGCCCAGCGAGTCTGCCGACTGAGCTACATCGATGGCTCTACTAAAAATATACAATACATAGCCAATCAGATTATTAAATTTACAAACGCAAACGATCATTCATCAGTTGACCTACATGTATAATACAAAACAAGTAAGTTAATTAAATTTAAGGCATAAAACAATTCACTCAGTTGTGATATTCAGAAATTGATAATACACATCATGCAAACTACTTCAAATTACAAACACAAACAATTTATCAATAGAGCTATACAGACTACTATTCAATTTAAAGCATTATACAATTCATCGGCCAAAACTATACAAACATATACAATACAAAGTAAGCAGATTAATTCAATTTACAAGCATACTTTCATTAAGCTATACAAATGTGTACAACTAATATCAAGTAGATTAATTCAATTTATAATCATAAACAATTCATCAGTTGAGCTATACAGACTACTACACAATTTACAGCATATACAATTCATACCTTAAAAACAATATACTTTGCATACTTCCACTCAGTAATGAGTTTTGGAATAATATTCTGGGGAAATTTCACAGAAAACTTTCTAACTAATTCAACAGTTCATAGCATAAATACACGTCAAAGAAATGACTTTCATACTCCATCGGCAAGTGTATCGTGCTATCAAAAAGGAGTGCGTTATATGGCAGTAAAAATTTTTAATAGCCTCCCTATCGATATAAAAAATGAAACTCAAAACATAAGATTATTTTGGGCCAAATTAAAGAAGTACCTAATTTCTCATGCCTTCTATTCTGTAAGTGAATTCATGACATTCAATAACACTTCATGAAATTGATACTAAAACTTTGTGTTGTACTAGTAGACTATATTGTAAATCTCGTCTATATATATATTTCATCTAGACTGACTATAAATTAAGACTTTATAATAGTATTAAGTTTTTTGACTTGTTCCATATTCTAGCTGTAAAGCAATGTATGAATACCATGGAATGTTAATAAATACAATACAGTACAATACAATCAATTGAGCTATACAGACTACCATTCAATTTACAGCATATACAATTCATCAGTAGAGCTATACAGAATTCATTAAAATAAATAAAACATATTATGCGTTTTGTAATGAAGTGCATGGTTAATTAGGAAATTAGGCTAAAAGTGTTCGTAATTTGGCAACAACGCGTCTCCGTCTCACGTACGAATACACACGCACTCGCTCTGAACAGCAGAGTTCTGTCCCGTAATCAATGCAGCAGGGTTGCCAGATTTTCTATTGGCAGGAAATAACGATACGTGTTAATCTTTTTTATTTAATTTGCAAGAAAGCCGTGAATCTTATTTAAAAATTGCAAAGGGATAAACACTCCTTATCAGTTTCTCTAATGATAAAAGTAAAAATCAGAATCGTACGAATAGTAGGCCTACTTATCGAGTAGAACAGTGACTACATAAAGGAAGAAAAATATTATTTTTCTGAGAGAAGTATTCATGTGGGACTGTTGATGTATTAGAATTTTTTTTGTTGTACTCTATCCGAGGAATAAGATTTAAAATCTGCACAGTGCCCGCTGAACACAAAGTTTATTTAATAAAGAACTGCGACCCGCGTAGCTCAGACGGTAGCGCGTTTCCTTGTTATTCCGGGATTGCGCTCGATTCCCACTTGGCCTGATCACCTGACTGGATTGTAAGGCGAATGCCAGGTAATCTATGGCGAATCTCCGGTCTTATCTCATCAAATAATTATTAATATACCATCGACGCTAAATAATCTAGTCCACACCTGTGGTGTAACGGTTAGCGCGTCTGGTCGCGAAACCAAGTGGCCCGGGTTCGATTCTTGGTCGGGGCAAGTTACCTGGTTGAGGTTTTTCCGGGGTTTTCGGTGCTGGACCCCGGACTCATTTCACCGGCATTATCACCTTCACCTCATTCAGACGCTAAATAACCTGAGATGTTGATGCAGCGTCGTAAAATAACCTAGTAAAATAAAAAAAATAATCTAGTAGACATAGTTGAAACAGGTCGTTAATAGTACATTATGCAACGAGCCTATAATGGTAGTAATTAAGACGCGAGTATGTTTATGAAACGAGCGCAAGCGAGTTTCATAATTTTCATACGAGCGTCTTAATTACCATTATAGGCAAGTTTCATACGACTTTTTATGCTCGACCATATTTCTAACTTGAAATTATTCATAAGTATTCATGTTATTCTTATCTGACTGGGGAGCGGAACTGACCTTGTGCAATATCTCGTAAATTGTGAGATGTGCGCAGACGCGGAAGTATTGATTTTTTTCCGAGGAACAAATGCCATTGACCTTGATATTATCTAGAGAGTAAAATGAACATTAATCTTGATATAACCTTGGAATTAATTTAGACATTGAAAAACGAAATGACAAATTGAATTTATTTGAATATTATTTACAATTAACGCTAATTATTATAGTAACAGAACATAACCTTCTGCGACAGTATTGGATTTCCAGCCTCCGTGACGTTTCGCTAGTTGTCTTTCGATTGCATACCCGAGAATAATCGATAATTGCGCTTTCATATTGCTACAATGGTGTTTTCTGATTGATGGAATACCTGAACTTTAATGAATAGGTGTACGTAATGAGGTCCATTAAAGGGCTGCTACCAGGTGTATAATTGCTACATTTCGGCATGGTCGACCATAAACAATAAAATAATCAACATAAAAAATTATGAACTTCTGAAAGGCGGAAATGTACAAAACAATACACTTCCTGTATTTCCCTTTCGAATGAAGTACATGCTAAAACAACTCCAGGGAGATGTAACAGCCCGCCTACGTAAGATTTGTCAGAGACCGCTGTGTGGAGTAGTTGAGGAGCCTTGCAAAACAGAGTTGCGTGCCCGCGCAAACGCTGGCGATGGTGAATTTCAGAGCAGAGCAGTCATTATTATAGGTGGGGGCAGGGGAGCCAGTTCCGCCTGTCCGCTCCAACTTGACCCTGTGCCAGGTCTCGGTACACGACTCATCTCACTCACGCACTCACCTCTGCCAATTGCGATCATTTCTCACTTCAATTTGCCTCCATCGTGGAAGTGACACCCGAGGGACGCACAATCAATACAGCTTACCTGAGCTCACGTGACAGACGCGCTTAAAAATCGTCTTTATTCATTCGTTTTACTGTCAGTGTACGCAATAATAATAATAATAATAATAATAATAATAATAATAATAATAATAATAATAATAATAATAATAATAGTAAAATTCACGAGCTATTAAAGAAAACCAGGGAATTTTACTTGAAGCAAGTGAAGAGATAGGTTTGAAAGTAAATCCCGAAAAGACAAAGTATATGATTATGTCTCGTGACCAGAACATAGTACGAAATGTAAATATAAAAATTGGAAATTTATCCTTTGAAAGTGAGGAAAAATTCAAGTGAAGCAAGTGAAGAGATAGGGTTGAAAGTAAATCCCGAAAAGACAAAGTATATGATTATGTCTCGTGACCAGAACATAGTACGAAATGGAAATATAAAAGTGGAAATTTATCCTTTGAAAGTGAGGAAAAATTCAAGTGAAGCAAGTGAAGAGATAGGTTTGAAAATAAATGCCGAAAAGACAAAGTATATGATTATGTCTCGTGACCAGAACATAGTACGAAATGGAAATATAAAAGTGGAAATTTATCCTTTGAAAGTGAGGAAAAATTCAAGTGAAGCAAGTGAAGAGATAGGTTTGAAAGTAAATGCCGAAAAGACAAAGTATATGATTATGTCTCGTGACCAGAACATAGGACGAAATGGAAATATAAAAATTGGAAATTTATCCTTTGAAAGTGAGGAAAAATTCAAGTGAAGCAAGTGAAGAGATAGGGTTGAAAGTAAATCCCGAAAAGACAAAGTATATGATTATGTCTCGTGACCAGAACATAGTACGAAATGGAAATATAAAAATTGGAAATTTATCCTTTGAAAATGTGGAAAAATTCAAGTGAAGCAAGTGAAAAGGTAGGTTTGAAAGTAAATCCCGAAAAGACTAAGTATATGATTATGTCTCGTGACCAGAACATAGTGCGAAATGGAAATATAAAAACTGGAAATTTATTCTTTGAAAATGTGGAAAAATTCAAGTGAAGCAAGTGAAGAGATAGGTTTGAAAGTAAATCCCGAAAAGACAAAGTATATGATTATGATTCGTAACCACCAGAACATAGTACGAAATGGAAATATAAAAATTGGAAATTCATCTTTTGAAAATGTAGAAAAATCCAAATGACACTCGAGAGGAAAATAAACGCAGAATAAATATGGTAAATACCTGTTATTATTCGATTGAAAAGCTTTTGTCATCTAGTCTGCTTTGAAAAAAAAAAGGTGAAAGTTAGAATTTATAAAACAGTTAGGCCTATATTACCGGTTGTTCTGTATGGTTATGAAACTTGAACATTCACTTTGAGAGAGAAACAGAAGTTAACCACGTTCAAGAATAAGGTGCTTAGGAAAATATTTGGGACTAAGAAATTTTTTAATAGCTTACTAGATGATAAAATCTTCTCAACGGAATAATAATAAGCATTTCCCATATTTATTCTGTGTTTAATTTCTTCCCGAGTATCATTTATATTTGTTACTGTTGCTCCCAGGTATTTGAATTTGTCCACCTCTTCAAAGGATAAATCTCCAATTTTTATATTTCCATTTCGTACAATATTCTTATCACGAGACATAATCACATAACTTATTTTGTCTTTTCGGAGTTTAATTCCAAACCTATCTCTTTATTTGCTTCAAGTAAAATTTCCATGTTTTCCCTAATCGTTTCTGGATTTTATCCTAACATATTCACGTCATCCGCATAGACAAGAAGCGCTTTATGAAAAACAGGCAGGATGAGTTGTCTCAATTTAGGAGACTAGCCAATTTTCTATGATATTACTCTAGTAAAATATGGTCCGAGCAACCTTGAGGGCATGGTGTTGAGAAGAGTGATATTGTTTGAGCTGATTAAGTACGTAACACCTGATGTTACATTATCTTACTTTATCTTATTTATGTTCTTATCTATGTCATTTAAACATTTAACGAATCTTAATACTACAACAGAAAATATTTTCCTTATTACTTACTTTTCAGTAATCAATACATAAACTCTATACGACGGCGGGCGGAATAATGGCAAAGCTACGTTCATCAAAAGCGATATGGTACACCTTTTAAGTTCGTAGATAATTTGTGATAGCCCGATCTAAGATGTAAACATTAGCAAGTTCAAGGTCTTAAGTCCAAACGATATTTGAAAACAACTGGCATAACAGAAAGTGTATTATCAAAACATATTCAGATATTGATGCCAGATTTTCGGACTTTACACCCTATCATACAAGTGCGAAAATTCAACGTTTCGAAGTTACGAATGCATTCCATTTTTATTACGGAAGTCAAGTGAGAAAAACTAATAGTTTGGTCCGTTATCAAGATTTAGCATCATCGGTTTATAAGTAAAACATATTAAGTAAAAAATATTAGCCTACTTCTGAGGAAAAGGTGTATATAACGTACAGTACATAATATATTGTATAAACTTAGAATTTGAAAATGAAATACACATACAAAGAAACATTTTCAATTTATAATATTTATATAAATTATTTTTTTCTGTTAATGATTTAATTGGAATGTATGAGAAATAATTTATAGAATTAAACAAGATAAATATGGTGGAGAACAATAAAAATAGTATTAATCATCTTAGAGGTATTATTTGTTGAATAGAAAATTATTCATTTGAATAATTTTATCTTGACAACATAATGTTATTATTTAACTAAATAAAAATAATATTTTGATGATTCAGTTTTGTCAAGAACTTTCAAACGCTTTTTTCTCAGAAATAATATTTTTGACGTCATATGTTCTGCTTGTAAACCGAAGATCTAGGACTGAACGTTCTTCTGTTATCCAAATTCTTCCGTTATCTAAATTAAATTTTCCAGGCTTCAGCGAAAATGCTTTGAACTTAATACACTCTTATTTAAATGCGTGCGTTGTTATGAACGAAAGGAGTTTAGAATATAATTGCATAACATATGGCGTACTTCAAGGTTCAGTTTTGGGACCTGTGTTATTTTAGTGACCTACCGATTAATATACCTGTTCAGTCCACCGCTGTGGAGTAGTGGTTAGCATGCCTGATCGTGCAACGAGCGGCCTGGGTTCAAATCTTAGTTGGGACAAGTTATCTAGTTGAGGTTTTATCCGGGGTTTTCCCTCAACCCAATACGAGCAAATGCTGGGTAACTTTCGGTGTTGGACCTCCACTCATTTCGCTGGCATTATCACTTTCATGTGTTTCAGACGCTGGATAACCATAAGCGTCGTAAAATAACCAATTAAAAATATACCTGTTCGTTCTATCATGTTTTCTCTTTAGATCTAATGACTTAAATGAACTTGAAAATTTAAATAATGTAGTTTTTTTTCAGTAACCAAATCTTGATTTTATTCGAATGGGCTTTTACTAAATGAGCCCAAAACTGAATCCTTAACTTTTTCATTGAAATGTATTGATACATCTGTGTACTCCAACCACGAGAAAGTCTCCAGGGAATGAAGGGAAGCGGGGTGATGCTGTGAATGAATGTTGATGTCATAAGATGTCATAAGATCACACACGTGGGTACTCTTATCTCTATTGGCTAGCTCTCACAGCACAAACCATAACATTGATACAGACATATTGATACTACCCTAGTTACAAAATTAGATCACTGTTAATCTCCTGGTCTTTTAATCTCTTCATACAGGAAATAACATATGCAGGAGACCGTATGGTTTTTAAACAGACGTTATAACGATAATATTATTTATCTACTTCGTTCCAATAGATGACGCAATAGTAAGCACATTCCTTTCACGGTTGATCTCCTGGTTGGAGAATAGTAATAGAGTAAGATACTGTGGATTGTTCTTGATCTCACACTAACCTGAAGAGAATATATTAACTATATTGTTGTCAAATTATCAAGGGTGGTTTATTTATTGTGAAATTTAAAACGATATGTACCATATTAATATCTTAGGACAGCTTACTTTGCATATTTTCAGAGCATTGTGAAATATGGTTTACTGATCTGGGGTAATAATTTTATTGTCACATTCCTACCAAAAATCCGATGTGAATATCTCCTTACGGGATCACCAGGACGAGTCAAAATATGAATCTCCTATTTATTATGTGACAAAGAATGATATACTGCACTGAGAAAGGAACGCAAAGCGTAAAGCTGTATATTATGTGAATTTCTGTACAATTCTTCCGATGTATGTACGAGTAATTCGTTGGTGCAAATATCTTTCCACGTTTTCGCAGCAACAGAAAAATGCAGTGAACAAAAACAATGCGTAATTAATTCCCACGGGTGTTTAATGCTTTATAATTCAATTCAGTTAAACAGACAACTTTCACAAACCTTGACACAAATGTACATATAATGAAGTGATATTATATAAACATCCGGTTTGAATCTTCATAATACCTGTTAAAAGCAGACTGCACAATTAAATCCAACTCTGGTTTACAGCTGTTTGTAACAGAAGTGTGTAACGAAATGCATAGAAAACGTGGATTTGTACGTGATACAATTTAAAAAATTGACTAAGGTAACCAAATCAAGTATACGGCACAGGGAAAGGTTCTTACTAGTAGAGATATACAACACAGCCAAAAGTCGTAAAAATTAGTCATTTTTTCGAGTAATCAATAAATCACTCCCAGCCGTGGGACTGAAGCCGGATGGTCTATGGCGAGTCCTCGGCATCAACCCCTTTGATTTGATTACCTCGTTGGGTTTTTCCGAGGTTTTCCCCAACCAAAAGGCAAATGCCGGGTAATCTTCTGGCGAATCCTCGGACCTGACCTCATTCGCTACATCTTGCCAAAATATTGTAAAAAAATTGCACAACATTGTAAAAATTGTAGAAAATTACTAAATTGTAAAACTAAAAATTTGTAAAAATTGTAAGTGTAATACTGTAAAATTTTGACTTGTTCCACAACTTAAAGCTTCATTGCTCATGTAAGATCTATGGAATAAAATGAATGAATGAATGAATGAATGAATGAATGAATGAATGAATGAATGAATGAGTCGACCTGGTTGGCGAGTTGGTATAGCACTGGTCTTCTACGACCAAGGTTGCGGGTTCGATCCCGGGCCAGGTCGATGGCATTTAAGTGTGCTTAAATGCGACAGGCTCATATCAGTAGCTTTACTGGCATGTAAAAGAACTCCTGCGGGACAAAATTCCGGAACATCCGGCGACGCTGATATAACCTCTGCAGTTGCGAGCGTCGTTAAATAAAGCTAACATTTATCATTTGAATGAATGAATGAATGAATGAATGAATGAATGAATGAATGAATGAATGAATGAATGAATGAATGAATGAATGAATGAATGAATGAATGAATCATATATAGAGGCATATTGTAATTTTGTTTTTAATATTTGGTTTGGACATCTTCCTCGTTTCCATAAGATACCATCACAACCTAAATGTTCGAAAAGGGTCCATATTTCACAAGTGGAGCCGTGAACGCTAGAAAATGAAGTGTCAAGTGGAGAAAGTGGAAGTTTTCCGACTTATTCTTCTTTTTGAGTTGAATAGAGGGACGAAAACAACGGAGGCGGCCAGAAACATTTGCGCCGTGTATGGGGCCAATGCTATCGGAGAGAACACGGCAAGAAAATGGTGTTCTAGTTTTAAGGAGGGTCGTTTTGCCATTAGTGACACTCCACATTCAGGAAGAGCTTCGGGGTTTGATGAAGACCGTGTAAACACATTAATCCACAATGGTCAACGTCAGTGTACCCGAGAACTGGCAAACGTGCTGAACTGTAACCATTTCACCATCGTGCTACATTTATTGCCACCAACTGAGACGTCTTGCACACACAATCCAAGAAAAACAACCAACAAGACTAGATGAAGTGATGCTACTCCACGATAACGCCCGTTCGCACTCTGCTAACCTAACACAAAACACTATCTAGGACTTGGGTTGGGAAATCATTCCGCACTTGCCTTATTCACCTGATCTTGCGCCCTCAGATTTTCACCTTTTCGCTCTCTATCGAACAACCTTCAAGGAACTTCCTTTCCGGATGAAAATGCGTTCCAAACACGGATTGGCGACTGCTTTAACTGAAAACCATGCGATTTCTACAGGCGTGGCAGACTGTTGTAAATAGTGAAGGAGAATATATTGTTGATGATTAACTCCTCTCTTATGTGTATCTGATGTGTTTAATAAACTTATGAAGAAAAAACGCTACGAACTTATGTACCAACCTTATATTATGTAGGATAAAGGTTGGTAATATTGTGATACTAATAATATTATAGTTCTTTTTGAGAATTTTTTACAATTTTACTGAGCGAGAAGAAGATCTACGTAAAGATTAATTTTTGGTCCTACAGAATATACTGTATCTGTTATGGTAACAATTGATATTAGTGGAGAAACATTCGCTCCGGCGCCGGGGATCGAACCCGGGTCCATGGTTCTACGTACCCAGCGCTCTAACCATTAATCTTTACGTAGATTCTTCGCCCAACAGTGCATATTAATGTGGAATCCCGGCCACCAAGTCACTCAACTGAGTGCGCTTCTTGTACAGGGACATCATTTTATTTTTACTTCAATTTTTATTGTACCTGAGTTTCTAAATCTACTTGACTCCCACCCCTTTCACTAATGTCCTTGCTAACGTCAGTCACACAAACTTACGGCCGCTGTTGCTAGCAGTGAAATAAACAGTACAGAGTACAGTGTGTTTCAGAAATATGTTGCATTTTCTATAGAAGAAAAAGCTTATATTATTGAAGTTTATTTTCACACAAGTATGGTGTGTAGCATAACTGAATTTATCTGTGTGGACTGAGCACAAGTGAAAATTAGAGTTACCGAAAGTACGGTACCCTATAATATGGTACGATACTTAACAGCATTATTTAAACAAGAGTTTTGTTTTACTGTTTGTAGGTATGAAGGACGATGATGGAAACTGGAATTACAATATAACCGATGTGAACAGCAGTTTTTCTTTCTTTTTTTTCACAATTTCCTGATTATATCATTACGGAATATTTCGTAGAAATGCCATTAATCTGGTAGATAAATTTAGAGCAAAAGAATGTACAGAAAGGAAGAAAAGTGTATGATGGCCAGCAAAGGTCAATGTTCTGAAATTTGTGGGGCAAATCATAGATTTATACCTATCGTAATCGAAAGTATTTCAACAAATGGTTTTATTAACTGTGACAGAAGACGCTGTAGAAAATGCTAGAGAAAGGATGCAGCGAGGTCCTAATAAGTCGGTCAAGAAGTTAGCTGTAGAAATTGGGGTTTCTTACGGAAGTGCTCACAAAATTTTCAGGAATAAATTAGGTTAGTAATATGCTGAATAAAGTAGACATTACATAATGAATATAACCGCCTGAAGAGTTGAGTTTGTGAAAAAAATTACTATTCTACTGTTTTTTGATAAAATACTGTAAAAGTAATGATCAAACTAAAATCGTAATACTGTATTTCCCTGTAACATAAATGGATACACTACTTTTCTCTCCTTCTATAGCTAGTAAAATGATTTGTTTACATATTGTCCTAGTAACAGCAAACTCCTGTAATGGAAGGGGGTAACAGTGTTTCGGAGTATAGCCAGGTTAATGTTAAAAATGTTGGTAGAAATAAAGTGATGTCCCTGTATAATGGCAGTTGACTTAATATAAAATGTCAACATGTCGAACTTGGAGTCAGGCCACGAAAGGAAAAACACTGGAGGGGGGATTCGATCCGGTGCTGTGGATTGAACTTCGGCGTAGCTCAATGGTAAGAGCGGTTGGTACGTAAAACCAAGGACCCCAGGTTCGATCTCCGGCGCCGGAGCGAATTTTTCTCCACTAATATCGAGAGGAAGATCGGTTTTTTTGCGTGAACGTATTAAGGATGTTCGTGAACAAGTTTCTGCACAAAACCGGTCCTTCTCTCGCTCAGTAAAATTGTAAAAAATTCTCAAAAATTACTATCATACTATTATTAGTATCACAATTTTACCAACCTTTACCCTATTTAGGGAAACAGCACAGCCATAGGCAAAGTGCAAGATTAGAATGTGGGTCAACCTCGTAGCTTATCATATATTTGTGGACTCTTAGACTTTGTAAATCGGAACGTTATCTTTGCAACAGGATTATTTACAATGATTTTAAAGGCTTTGTAGTTACATCGCGTATGTGTAAATGTAGTGAACTTTAAATTTTCATACGATGAAAGAGTAATGGAACGGAGAAAAATTGTCTCCGGCGCCGGGATTTGAACCCGGGTTTTCTGCTCTACGTGCTGATGCTTTATCCACTAAGCCACACCGGATACCACCCCGGCGTCGGACAGAATCGTCTCACATTAAGTTCCAACTCTTGGGTTCCCTCTAGTGGCCGCCCTCTGCACTACGTCATAGATGTCTATGAACGTAGGACTGAAGTCCACACATGTGCTGAGATGCACTCGTTATGAGTGACTAGTTGGCCGGGATCCGACGGAATATGCGCCGACTTAAATAACGAAGTGATTTACGCATATCATATATATTATTTTAATGTACCGAAGTACATATGATATTTCCATGCAGATCACTTCGTGATTTAAGACGGCGCTTATTCCGTCGGATCCCGGCCAACTAGTCACTCATAACGAGTGCACCTCAGCACATGTGTGGACTTCGGTCCTACGTTCATAGACCTCTATGACGTAGTGCAGAGGGCGGCCACTAGAGGGAACCCAAGAGTTGGAACTTAAAAACTGAGACGATTCTGTCCGACGCCTGGGTGGGTATCCGGTGTGGCTTAGTGGATAAAGCATCAGCACGTAGAGCTGAAAACCGGGTTCAAATACCGGCGCCGGAGAGAATTTTTCTCCGTTCCATTATTCTTTCATCGTATGATGACGCAGAATATCTGCGTGGAAATATCATATGTTCTTCGGTGCATTAAAATAATATATTTAAATTTTCAACTAAGTAATAATAATTTCATTAATTTAATTTACGCTTAACGTTTTTAAGTGTAGTAATCAATTTCCCTTAAGTTACGTATAACAAACGAAGGTATTATGAATAAATTCTATTCTTAGACTAATAACAAAGCCAATATAAATATGACTCTTGTTGGTGACGGATAAGGACGAAAGTTGGATGAATTCCATGTAAACAATAGAGGGTGGATGAACTTTTTATAGGCTCCAATCCGTTGGCCATCAACCAATGTGCCGCGAAAATAGATGACAATCTTATTAGCTGTGGTGAAGGTAAAGATTTCCCACCTACGTGTCATGAAGGTCCAAAAGCGGCAAGGCGGTTCTCCTCCCATGCTTTCATAATCTCGGAACTACAGGCTGTTTCGGAAAGGTCGCAACCCATAAACCTTTATCTTTACAAAAGATATTGAAAGATGTTTTCACTATTTTGGATGAAAACTCGAATCCGTTTCATGGCATTTAAAGTTTACTTCCGTTCTTACAAATGACTTTTAGAGAACTCGAAAGTTCATTGCCGCCCGCCATTGGTCCCTATCCTGAGCAAGATTAACCCAGTCCCTACCATCATAACCCACCTCCCTCAAATCCATTTTAATATTATCCTCCCGTCTACGTCTCGGCCTGCCCAAAAGTCTCTTCCTCCAAGTCTCCCAACTAACACTCTATATGCATTTCTGGATTCGCCCATACGTACTACATGCCCTGCCCATCTCAAACGTCTGGACTTAATGTTCCTAATTATGTTAGATGAAGAATACAATGCGTGCAGTTCTGCGTTTTGTAACTTCATCCATTCTCCTGTAACTTCATCCCTTTTAGCCTAAAATATTTTACTAAGCACCTTATTCACAAATACCCTTAACCTCCGTTCTTCTCTCAAAGTGAGAGTCCAAGTTTCACAACCATACAGAACAACCGGTAATATAACTGATTTATAAATTCTAACTTTCAGATTTTTTTACAGCAGACGGGATGATAAAAGCTTCTCAACCGAATAATAACAGGCATTTCCCATATTTATTCTGTGTTTAATTTCCTCCCCAGTATCATTTATATTTGTTACTGTTGCCCCCAGGTATTTGAATTTTTCCACCTCTTCAAAAGATAAATTTCCAAATTTTATATTTCCATTTCGTACAATATTCTCATCACGAGATATAATCGTATACTTTAGCTTTTCGGGATTTACTTCCAAACCTATCTCTTTACTTGCTTCAAGTAATATTCCCGTGTTTTCCCTAATCGTTTGTGGATTTTCTCCTAACATATTCACGTCATCCGCAATGGCCAAAAACAACTTTCTGATATAGGCCTACTCATGAAAAACACACTGAGAAATGCATGTTGAGATACCTACAACACCGTCTTTTGGCGCACGAATGAGTTACTTACAGTTGAGCTACGACAAAGATATGTAACTTAGTATGATATTCTTATATGGATGTTTTCTTTTAACTTGGTTATTTAACGACGCTGTATCAACCACGAGGTTATTTAGCGTCGATGGGATTGGTGATAGCGAGATGGTATTTGGCGAGATAAGGCCGAGGATTCGCAATAGATTACCTGACATTTGCCTTACGGTTGCGGAAAACCTCGGAAGAAACCCAAACAGGTAATCAGTCCAAGCGGGAATCGAACCCATGTCCGAACGCAACTCCGGATCGGCAGGCAAGCGCCTCAGCCGACAGAGCTACGCCTGTGGCTATAATGGATGATCCTCCCTTAGATTGAATAAAATGAAATTTTAATAATTGGCACTTAGCACATTTAGAATAACGTTAGGTCTGCATTTGTTACTGTTGCTCCAAGGTATTTGAATTTTTACAGTTTTTGCATTCTGATCACGAGACGTAATCATAGGTATAATTTGTCTTTACAAGATTTGCTTCCAAACCTATCTCCTTAGCGCCATTTGAAGTTACGTCATATAATCTTCGTTCACTTATGTTCGAATGTTCTGCTAGTCTCACATCCACACACCTCAGAAGAGGTAAACGATCATCCAACCAATATAGTAGTTACTGGTTTTTAAGGAACCCGGAGGTTCATTGCCGCCCTCACATAAGCCCGCCATCGGTCCCTATCCTGAGCAAGATTAATCCATTCTCTATAATCACATCCCACCTCCCTCAAATCCATTTTAATATTATCTTCCCATCTACGTCTCGGCCTCCCTAAAGGTCTTTTTCCCTCAGGCCTCCCAACTAACACTCTATATGCATTTCTGGATTCGCCCATACGTGCTACATGCCCTGCCCATCTCAAGCGTCTGGATTTATTGTTCCTAATTATGTCCGGTGAAGAATACAATGAGTGCAGTTCTGTGTTGTGTAACTTTCTCCATTCTCCTGTAGCTTCATCCCTCTTAGCCCCAAATATTTTCCTAAGCATGTTATTCTCAAACACCCTTAACCTATGTTCTACTCTCAAAGTGAGAATCCAAGCTTCACAACCATAAAGAACAACCGGTAATATAACTGTTTTATAAATTGTAACTTTCAGATTTTCTGACAGCAGACTGGATGATAAAAGAGGAGACGGCCTCCAGATATGGAGGGTAGCTGTGAATATATTGAATAAGGAGTCGCGGACAGCCGATGAGGGGTAGTCCTCCAGCTTGGGGGTTGGGCGAAGGGCTAACAACCCATCACCGCAAAAAACAGCTTGTTACGTACGAATCCTTCAAATAAGCCTCGGAATATATTACTTAGTAATATTAATGTAGAATAATATTCCAAGGTTAAAAGAATGTGATTATTTAATTGACGCGCTATTTTATGTTTCACTATACGGTCACTTATCCTACAATCCTTATTAACAGTTTTTGTCACACCCCTCACATAGGGCTATGAGAGAGAAAGAACTATGACGCTTTTGAGAGCTATTTTGTTATTTAAGTACCCTTTTAAAGGGAAAAGAGTATTAATTGTAGAATGGATGTCTATCTCCCACAGGATCTACAGCTGTTCGAAAAACTGGCCGTCAACCATTAGCCGTCAGAGCTATTAGAGTTGTATTATGTCGCTGTAGTATTACTGTACAATGCATGTAATGCCTGAGTACCTACGTTATGTGACACGGTTAGACATTTATGAGTTAAAAAATTAAGGGCGTGGTTGTAACTCATTTGTTATGAAACCGGGTCACACATGTCACAATTGCGGAAGGAAGATTTCATTATCAGACGTCACTGTTGAATGTTCAATGCCGTGAATAAATTATATTTGAAGTGATCGCATGCAGTACTGCTGTAAGTAAATGTACTTGAAAAATACATAATTACTGAAGAAAATAAATTAAAAATATGCAAATAAATAAATAAACAGACAGACAGACAGACAGACAGATAGATAGATAGATAGATAGATAGATAGATAGATAGATAGATAGATAGATAGATAGATAGATAGATAGATAGATAGATAGATAGATAGATAGGTAGGTAGGTAGGTAGGTAGGTAGGTAGATAGGTAGATAGGTAGATAGATAGATAGATAGATAGATAGATAGATAGATAGATAGATAGATAGATAGATAGATAGATAGATAGATGGATGGATGGATGGATGGATGGATGGATGGATGGATGGATGGATGGATGGATGGATGGATGGATGGATGGATGGATGGATGGATGGATGGATGGATGGATGGATAGATAGATAGATAGATAGATAGATAGATAGATAGATAGATAGATAGATAGATAGATAGATAGATAGATAGATAGATAGATAGATAGATAGATAGATAGATAGATAGATAGATAGATAGATAGATAGATAGATAGATAGATAGATAGATAGATAGACGCAGGTCATGTTTCTTACTAATAATTTTATATCCATCTGGAATTTTCAACTTGTTGTTGCCTTACTTTTGCTGTATGAAAATACCATCGCCTTTTATGGGAAGAAGATGGTGAAATTTGAATTGTTTTCCTAATTCATGTACGATTTTCATTTTTTTTTTTTTTTTGTATGTAGAAATATCATTATAGCAACAACTTACGTTGGAGATTAGTTCAAAAAATTGGGATCCAAATTTTGAAAAAGAAAAAAAAATTGCCAGCATACAGTAATTCACTAAATTGGATATATCTTAGCCACTTTTAAAGGTAAATTAAAATGTCCCATGCCATTTTAGTCCTAAAAACGTTCTTTGAAATGTGGAGCACAATTTTGATACTGGATTTAAAAAATTTAAGATGAACAATGACGTTTAGAGGTTTTCTTAAAGAAATATGGAAGCATGTTTTCCAAATGCAACAGAATAATAAGTTTCTATATTTATGTACTTACTTATGGCTGTTGAGAAACCCGGAGGTTCAATGCCGCCCTCACATAAGCTCGCCAACGGTCCCTATCTTGAGCAAGATTAATCCAGTCTCTACCATCATATCCCACCCCCTCAAATCCATTTTAATATTATCCTCCCATCTACGTCTCGGTCTCCCCAAAGGTCTTTTTCTCTCTATTCCAGAGAAAATTTTCCTAATAGCCTAAGAATATGTGTAAAAAATATTGTGACAGCGACGTGAGATTCGAACTCACGACCAGCGTCCCGCAAGAGAGCAGATCGCGCGTGAGCCGACACGAGCTCCATGGAGCACTGAGGGACGGCGCGCGGCGGAGAGAAGAGAGGGGAAAGGGCCTACGCGGCGAGGGAGTTTGCGCGCGCATCTGGTGCTGGCAGAGAGGAGAGGGATCTGGATCGTTCTCTGGAGTGCTATCTCTGGACACGCGTCGAACTTTCCAGGCTACGTCGCTGTGGTTATAAAAGCAGAAACGCGAGGGAACTTGAGCAGTTTTCAGTTTATTCAGCCATTCAGTGAGTAAGCCAGAGCAAGCAAGCCAGTCTTGTGTACCGGAGTTCGACTAGAGTGTGCGTCCACAACTGTGTCAGCATCCGAAGGCCTGAGTTCGAGTGCAGTGGACCGCAGTTGGAGGGACCTGAGTTCGAGTCGAACTCCGGTACACAAGACTGGCTTGCTTGCTCTGGCTTACTCACTGAATGGCTGAATAAACTGAAAACTGCTCAAATTCCCTCGCGTTTCTTCTTTTATAACCACAGCGACGTAGCCTGGAAAGTTCGACGCGTGTCCAGAGATAGCACTCCAGAGAACAATCCAGATCTCTCTCCTCTCTGCCAGCACCAGATGCGCGCGCAAACTCCCTCGCCGCGTAGGCTCTTTCCCCTCTCTTCTCTCCGCCGCGCGCCGTCCCTCAGTGCTCCGTGGAGCCCGTGTCGGCTCACGCGAGATCTGCTCTCTTGCGGGACGCTGGTCGTGAGTTCGAATCTCACGTCGCTGTCACAATATCATTCACGTAGCATTAATAGTTCTGAAGATACTGTATATAACTTTCCGTATCGAATAAATGCAAGGCATTAAAGGTATGGGAAATTACAATCGAAGTTCATTTAATTCAAAAGCCCTGTGCACCAGAGCTTTAAAACAACGTCACGGTAGCTGACATAAATGCGCGTATTAAATTTTATGTAATGTATTTTTCATATATCAAATAGTATTTTAAAGGAAAAAAAAAAATAAAGTTACGAAAAATTAAAATCAAAATACTGTAGATCTTAAATTCGCGATAAAATGCTGAATTAAGTACAAAACGCGAAATCATTTGGAACTTCCTATCTCAAACCTTAAGGGGTGTCATACATTTACTAATTTCAAAACCCGGTTGTCAAATAGACTGCTTAGACTGTGAGCTTTCCTAAAATATATTTTTTCTAATATATGATTTTTATTTTTAACATATAAATTTTCTTTATTACTTTAACAATTACTTCGATTCACATTATTATAATTGCTTGATTCTTAGAATTACTTGTTTTTTTTTTATTTTAGTAGGTTATTTTACGACGCTTTATCAACATCTTAGGTTATTTAGCGTCTGAATGAGATGAAGATGATAATGCCGGTGAAATGAATCCGGGGTCCAGCACCGAAAGTTACCCAGCATTTGCTCATATTGAGTTGAGGGAAAACCCCGGAAAAAACCTCAACCAGGTAACTTGTCCCGACCGGGAATCGAACCCGGGCCACCTGATTTCGCGGCCAGACGCGCTGACCGTTACTCCACAGGTGTGGACTAGAATTACTTGTAACTAAACTTGTTTTCATTTTGGAATTATTATTATTATTATTATTATTATTATTATTATTATTATTATTATTATTATTATTATTATTACTTACCGGCTTTTAAGGAACCCGGAGGGTCATTGCCGCCCTCACATAAGCCGGCCATTGGTCCCTATCCTGAGCAAGACTAATCCAGTCTCTACCATCATATCCCTCCTCCCTCAAATCCATTTTAATATTATCTTCCCATATACGTCTCAGCCTCCCTAATGGTGTTTTTCCCTCCGGCCTTCCAACTAACACTCTATATGCATTTCTGGATTCGCCCATACGTGCTACATGCCCTGCCCATCTCAAACGTCTGGATTTAATGTTCCTAATTATGTCAGGTGAAGAATACAATGCGTGCAGTTCTGCGTTGTGTAACTTTCTCCATTCTCCTGTAACTTCATCCCTCTTAGCCCCAAATATTTTCCTAAACACCTTATTCTCAAACACCCTTAACCTATGTTCCTCTCTCAAAGTGAGAGTCCAAGTTTCACAACCATACAGAACAACCGGTAATATAACTTTTATAAATTCTAACTTTCAGATTTTTTGACAGCAGATTGGATGATAAAAGCTATTATTATTATTATTATTATTATTATTATTATTATTATTATTATTTCATTGTTTTTTGTGTTGCTGTTATTTATATTTGCTGTGCATTTGTATACTGGTTGAGTGGAAGAGAAGGCCTTATTTTCTTGACTCTGCTTGTGAAAATAAATGAATTAAATAAACGAACAAATAATTTAAATTGTAGGAAACATCATCGTAGTATCAGTCTTTATCACTATAATGCATTGTAAACAGTCTATGAGGTCTAGTTCTGAATCAAGAATAAAACGTCAATTTCAGTACAAACAAGATGCTGTGGCACGCGTCAAATATGACGTCACGTCAATATATTCTATGAGCAGCTAACCTTATCTCCGTACGTAAAAATAGAGTCCCTATTTATTACGACACTTTTATGAATGTCATTTAACTTTGACATACTTTCAGTTTCTTGTGCTATCTCATGAAATTCCAGAAGTTTACGCGTTCTTCGAGTGTTATATTGTTTCTGAGGAAAGCCTTCTATTCGAAGACATTACTACATTAAAATGCGACTTATCGGAAATGCCAGTCTGAGCGATAGAACACGTTGCCTTGAAACTGCTACAAGTTGCTGGAATTGATAAGAGTTTCCAGTAGCCGTTGCGATAGTGCACGGTTTATTATGTAGATAAGGCTGCCAGCCAGTGTTGCCAATTTTGGGGAAAAGTCGCTAAATATAGGATATTTGAGAAACGTAATAGGGACTAAAATTCATGTATTTACTCTGTCATACGTTAAAAGTGTTAAAATTGTTAAAAAGGTATTTACCTCCGACAGACGGCCCGTTTCGACGCTATTTGTCGTCGTCTTCAGTGTCTCTTGAACCACTGCTGATTTTGGCTCTGCGATGTGCAGTTGTCGATGGTAGGGGTGGGGGTGTGTTGCTCCTATGGTGGGGGTTGGCTGTCTGTATGCTATGAATACTATGACGTCAAACAATGTGTGCGTATTGAACTGTAGTTGCGTATTAAGTATGTATTGTGGGTGTGCTATTGTATTCTTATATATTTCGTATTGTTCTAGGATATTTAACTGTGAACTTTTTGGTGTGATGTGTAAAATTTCCATATCTGTTTCTATATTATTGTAGTCATGATTATTGTCGATAATGTGATCTGCGTAATTTGATGTAATGTAAGGTTTGGTTATAGCTTTAATATGTTCGTTGTATCTTGTATGAAAGGATCTTCCTGTCTGTCCTATGTAAAAATGTGGGCAACTATTGCATTTTAATTTGTAAACTCCAGTTGAATTATATATATTTGAATGTTTAGTGTGGTTATTTAAGTATTTCTGTGTTGTATTATTTGTTTTGTATGCAATTTTGTACTTTAGTTTTCTGAATGAAGTTGCAATTTTGTGGGTATTGGTATTGTGATATGTTAATATTATGTATTTATTCTCGCGTGCTGTTTGTGTTGGTTTGGTCTGTTTTTGTTTTGCTTTTTTTTATTAGTGTGTCTATTAAGTTTTTTTTTATTTTATTGGGTTATTTTACGACGCTGTATCAACATCTAGGTTATTTAGCGTCTGAATGATATGAAGGTGATAATGCCGGTGAAATGAGTCCGGGGTCCAGCACCGAAAGTTACCCAGCATTTGCTCGTATTGGGTTGAGGGAAAACCCCGGAAAAAAAACCTCAACCAGGTAACTTGCCCCGACAGGGATTCGAACCCGGGCCACCTGGTTTCGCGGCCAGACGCGCTGACCGTTACTCCACAGGTGTGGACTCTATTATGTTAGGGTTGTATCCATTGTCTTGTGCTATATATTTTATTGTGTTTAATTCTTCAGTGTAGTTGTCATTGTTCATTGGTATATTAATTAATTTGTGTGTCATTGTTCTGCACATCGCAGAGCCAAAATCAGCAGTGGTTCAAGAGACACTGAAGACGACGACAAATAGCGTCGAAACGGGCCGTCTGTCGAAGGTAAATACCTTTTTAACAATTTTAACACTTTTAACGTGTGACAAAGTAAATTTTATGTTTTTAACAAAGTGTTAACGAGAACTTTAATCAATGAATAACGATAAAATTCATGTTTTGATATTAGCGACTTTTTGGGGGTCAGGTCAGACATTTTAGGGATAAATCTCAATGCAATTGAATCGGTTTTTGAGAAACTCCTTAAGTCACGAAATAGAAAGTTTTGGGGAAACACGAAAAACTGTTTCCAAGAAACGCATGAGTTAAGAATTGTAATATTTGAAATAGGAAATATTGGTAAAAACGTAACGAATATTTTTGTATGCAAAATAATAGTTTTAAAATGGAATAGGGCTCAATATTCATGTTTGAAAATATTTGACTTATGGAGTTTCTCAAAACCTAGTAAAAATTTAATAAAACAATCTCTTTATTTCATGAAATAATTTAAAATTTGGTTAAAAAATAAAACGATTCTCAAAACCATTATTTAGAAGCTGGCTTTATAATTTTTGCTTCATGTGAACAAATTTTACTCTAACCTGTTTGAAATGTCATTTACTTACTTACTTATGTCTTTTAAGGAACCCAGAGTTTCATTGCCGCCATCGGTCCTTATCCCAAGAAAGATTAATCCAGTCCCTACCATCACATCCCACTTCCCTCAAATCCATTTTAATATTCCGAGGCTTACTGTTTGGTTTTGTAATAAGTTGTTTTTTACGGTGATAGATTGTTAGCCCTTCGCCCAACCCCCAAGCTGGAGGACCACCCCTTATCGCCTGTCCACGACTGCTTATTATATATATTTTCAGAGGTGAGCCTGCCTGGAGAGAAATAAGAAATAGGTTGCAGCCGCCAAATTACTCTTCAAGGAATGACCACTCATATAAATTGAGGGAAAGAAGACAGAGGACGGACACTGGAAAGTTTTCTTTTCTCAATCGTACTATCAGGGACTGGAATGCTTTACCTGCAGACTTACTAAAGGTTTTACCAATAGCTAAAAATGTATTTAAAAATGGGCTTAAGGACTTTATTAATAGACGGTAGTATATTATACACTCTACTTAAAGGGTGTAATTGATATCTTGTTATTTGAAGTGTTCTATCAGTGAGAAAGTGTGTTGTGTCAGTGAAGTGTGTAGTGTCAGTGAAGTCTATTGTGTAAGTGAAGTGTGTTGGTGTCAGTGAAGTGGCTGTGCAAAGTATTTGAACAGTGAAATGGTTAGAAGTGTTAGTGAAATCAGGTAGAATCAGTGCAGTGAGTGAGTTGACAGCGAAATAAGTGTAGTGCCGAAAGGTACTTGTGCAGGTATGAACCTGTCACACTCGTGGGTCTTAGTTCGAACTTAGGGTTAAGATACAAATTAGATTTACTTTAAATGTTATTTTAAGTGACCATGCTTCATTTAATTTAGGATGCTCCTTGTTATTATTATTATTATTATTATTATTATTATTATTATTATTATTATTATTATTATTATTAATTATTATTGTTTTTTATTAGTTGTGTTTATTATTGTCATTATTGAGTGTAAGTAGTTACAACTGCCACCGGGTATACACCCATTTGCAGTGTGAATAAATACATACATACCCTTCATATCTGGAGGCCGTCTCCTCTATCCGCAACCTGAGGACGCGCCGTGCCGTGGTGATAGGGACCCACAATATATGGGTTTGAAATGTCAGCAAGAACATAAATAATAAAGTTCTGCATGACATAATCTAATACAATAATACATTACACAAAAGACAACAAGTACACAAAGTAATTAATTTACCAAACACAACAGCCTAGGCTATAGTTCTGTTAATTCTGTGTCAACCTTGTCATTGAGTTATGGGCCTTGTCCACGTAACCTAATTTTCAAGCGTACATGTCACAAGTGAAATACCGTTTGACTTGTGGTATTTTTCTACAAAATGGTATATCTATCCCTATACAACAGGAATTAGCAATAAACTCAATTTTGTTAAAACTTGATTTACAGAGTTTCTAAAAAACACGGATTCAATTATTCCCAAATTAAGGTGTTAGATACAGCCTACAGCAGTAAAATTTTTGGAAACATTCAACATTTTTTTCCTGTGTTACTGTATCTTGTACTCTGCTATACTGTATGAAAAAAAAAAAAAACATTTTTACGAATTTAAAAAAATTATTTATATATATATATATATATATTTTTTTTTTTTAATTCAAAATGGTAGCAGTTCATTGTCCAGTGATGAAGCGTTTCCCTCATAACTCATAAACTTGTTAACTTTTTCATTTTCTCTCTCATTTATTTTATTGCTGAATCTCATCTTTACAATATCATGCTCTTTCAATTTTTAAATGAATTTGTGTTTTTCAGACAATCTATCAAAGGTAGATCCTGCATCATATTGTAGATATAACATGCATAAATACACACAAAAAATTTCATCACAGAATGTTGGATAGTTTTTGAGTTAGGTGGAAAACGCTTCATCACTGTACAGTGAATTGAATTTTGAAAAAAAAAAAATTGAAAATAACTTTTTAATCGTAAAAATATTTTTTTCATATAGCACAAGGACTAAGTATATGATTATGTCTCGTGACCAGAATATTGTACGAAATGGAAATATAAAAATTGGAGATTTATCCTTCGAAGAGGTGGAAAAATTCAAATATCTTGGAGCAACAGTAACAAATATAAATGACATTCAGGAGGAAATTAAACGCAGAATAAATATGGGAAATACCTGTTATTATTCGGTTGAGAAGCTTTTGTCATCTAGTCTGCTGTAAAAAAAATCTGAAAGTTAGAATTTATAAAACAGTTATATTACCGGTTGTTCTATATGGTTGTGAAGCTTGGACTCTCACTTTGAGAGAGGAACAGAGATTAAGGGTGTTTGAGAATAAGGTTCTTAGGAAAATATTTGGGGCTAAGAGGGATGAAGTTACAGGACAATGGGGAAAGTTACACAACGCAGAGCTGCACGCATTGTATTCTTCACCTGACATAATTAGGAACATTAAATCCAGACGCTTGAGATGGGCAGGGCATGTAGCACGTATGGGCGAATCCAGAAATGCATATAGAGTGTTAGTTGGGAGGCCGGCAGGAAAAAGACCTTTGGGGAGGCCGAGACGTAGATGGGAAGATAATATTAATATGGATTTGAGGGAGGTGGGATATGATGGTAGAGACTGGATTAATCTTGCTCAGGCTAGGGATCAATGGCGGGCTTATGTGAGGGCGGCAATGAACCTCCGGGTTCCTTAAAAGCCAATAAGTAAGTAAGTAAGCAGAAGGACAGTGTTTTACACATACTAATTTTCAATATTGTACAAGATACAGTAATAGAGGAAAAATGTTGAATATTTCCAAAATTTTACTGCTTTAAGCTGTACCTATCCCTTAATGTTATACTTTCAGCATTCCGTTCATATATTAAGACGGACGTGCCACGAGAGAACTCCGTGTAAGCAAATTCCTCTCCCCATCATCGAAGCCCAAAGACTGCTGAACATTTGAACGACAGTCAAATTCCGGCCATTACGCTTAATAATAATGAAATTCCGTATTCACCTATGTCAAAAATCTAGGAATATATTTTGATAACAAATTAAATTGGAACTACCAAGTAAAGCACATTTGTAAAATTACATGTTCATAATATGTGTATAAGATATGTGTGCAATGTCCAACGATACGATCATATTTTACAATTTTTCATATATTTATCATGGTTCTGTCTCAACGACAGCAGAACTTTACACTGTCTTTCTCTTCTATTTTAAATTCTGCGCAACTCAACCCCAAGTTATCAGTCGTCTCTTTAAGTTTGCATATATGGCGATTTGTTCAACAAAATCCTGATAATATGCTACAATATATGCAAAATAGACTATTATATTCAGAAACACCCAAAATATGGAATAGTCCTGTCGCTCTTATTTCCGGCAGCCAATCACGTTACAGGTCGGCTACATTTAAACATGTGCGTTTTGTGATTCGCTGTTGATTACGTAATGCCCTTCCTAAGGCTCGATAAATATTTAATATAACCGCCCGCCATTTTGGCTCTTTCGTTGGCGTTCGCAGAAAGCACACGAGGACATTATTTGCCGCTCAATTATTTGCTGAATTACAGTGCGTTTGATTTACTATCATAGGAATCATAGGAGCTACGACATGATAATGTTTAACGGTGTGGCAAATAGATTCCTCGTCTGGTATCTCGGCAACGAAAGAACAAAAATGGCGAACGATACTATCTACCTTGACTTTATAGAGCCTTCACGCCCTAAGGCACAAGCAAAGAGGAGGAGTCACGCCGGAAATAACAGCGACGTGACTATAACTCTGCATATTCGTAATCACAGATGTTCAAAACGTATATAAAACTGTTTTTTTGCATAACTTTCAAAGAACCTGTAAATACATGCATTTCCATATGAATCCTGGTCCTAATAATAATACAGTGATAATAATAATAATAATAATAATAATAATAATAATAATAATAATAATAATAATATCAGCAATAATATTATAGGGTATTTTACGCGGAAAAATATAGATTATTTATTTCAAATTTGGGGTATTTTACTTGAAAATTGAGACTTTTTACGTAGGATTTAGCGAAATTTCGCATTACCGAGGTGGCAACACTGCTGCCTGCTTCGATTCTTCGCCCGGGCGAACGTAACTTAAGGTGGATACTGTAAACAACTTATGAGAACAGATTTTGATTATGTACACTCGTTTGTCCTTTCATTATTCAGTTGCTACCGTTTTCACTACTACTGTCACAAGTACAGGGACATCATTTTATTTTTACTAACATTTTTAATATTAACCTGGCTATACCGTTGGATTAACGCCGTTTGTTACCCCCTTCCACGACTGGAGTTCGCTGATACTGGCGTAATATACAAACAAATAACTTTACTAGGTATAGGAGGGAAGAAAAGTAGTTCATCCATTTACGTAAACTAGGAAATATCGCGATTTTGAGTTTGATCATTTTCATTAGGTTTTTGTTTAATCAAAATACAACAATAAGTGTTTTTACTCACGAACTGAGCTGTCCATGTGGACGTATTCATTATGCAGTGTATATTACACTGTCTACAGCACATTAGCGTACAATATAGAGAATGAAGTTAAATTGAAAAATAATCATAATATGGATATTTAAACACATTTTTGAAAATGGTGGCCGTTCATTTCGATACAGACTTCAGTTCTAATGTGCATATTACCTCACTATAGACTGCTTTACCTAATCCCAATTACCAGTTTCATCATTCGTACTAGTAACTCATGTTGAAATAATTATGTACCTGTTACGGAACAACGCTACCATATGCAACGGAATACACATACCTAGGCCAACTAATTTCCTTTAAAGACAAGACTGAAAAAGAAATAAGAAGAAGAATATCCTTAGCTTGGAAATCCTTCTGGTCCCTCCAGTTCATACTTCTGGATAAGACAATCAGCAGAAGACTCAAATTCGAAGTACTACAAACCTGCGTCTACCCAACACTACTTTATGGATGCCAAACATGATCGACAACAAACATACAGATGAATGCGCTAGAAATATGCCAAAGGAAAATGGAACGAAAGATATTGGGAATAACTATGAGAGACAGAATTTCCAATGATTCGCTGTCCCAAATGGCATCAACAACAAACGCCACACAAAGAGCAAACAAATTGAAGTGGAAGTGGGGAGGCCACATCGCGCGGATGAAAGACGAAAGATGGACATACAGAGCCACCATGTGGGACCCGCGCACAGGAGACCGGCACAGAGGCAGACCAAGGAAGAGGTGGGCAGACTTCTACACAACACAAGCAGGCCAGCAATGGTCCAGAATAGCAAGAAGCAGGGGAACATGGAGAACAATTGGAAGTCGACTACAAACGAAGACAGTGCCAGCCACAAACAACATCCCAAGTTCACTCAGTGAAAGTGCATTCAATATAATAAAAGTGTTAGTGAAATCAAATTAATCAAAGTGACAGTGAAATCAACTCCAACCAGACAAAGAAACACTAGACACAACCTAACGCGGAGTAGCTCACCGCGTTAGTGAAACAGAGCTACCCTCTAGCAGGAGGCCTTTGCCCTTCAAGGGACACATTAGGCTATTATTATTATTATTATTATTATTATTATTATTATTATTATTATTATTATTATTATCTATAAAAGAGTACCTTACGTACTGTAAATTCAATCTTCACTTCTGTCCGATCCGAAAAGATAAAATTACTCAGACATACTATCTACTGTCCGTCCAAGTGGTTATGTCGTAGATTCGTAGAAAGGGAGGAAATCACGTGACAGTTAATTACTTAGCGAGGCCCTTTTATTTAAGTTATTCTAAACAGTTGTATAATACTATGCAGATGTCAAATTCCTAACAGAAATTAATGTTCTAAGACAGCCCAGCCACTAGCTGGCGAATAAAAGCTGGTGGGGGAAACCGGGATACGACGTAGGCAAATGGACGACAGTACCTGTGCGAAAATGATTCAATATTGAAAGCTCTTTCGTCACTGGAAAACGCGAACATATTTTTGGAACGTACTGTTTACTATGACCGTAAGGCTACTATGACTGTATATGCGGTCTTGGATCCGTGTGGAGGACGGTTGAACTTCATTAGTACAAGGGGTGGGAGTGAAATACATTCAAAAACTCAGGTACAATAAAAATTGAAGTAAAAATAAAATGATGTCCCTGTAGAAGTAGCTGCACTTGCTAGCTTCCAAGGTGCAATGTGTGACACAGGTCTACAACCAAGACCTCACATTCGATCAGCTGAATGAAACTACATAGAGTAGAGCACAATATATACGAATGTGCATTGTAACTACTGACAAATGCCGTGAAGAAATTAATTTTTTACGCGTAACTTTCCAACCCTGCTACAGGCGGGCGAAGTTCGTTGCCTGTAAGTGATCTGCAGCGTTGTTTAAAAATGGCAGTGCTCATAAACTCTATAGTTTTCGCTCTTTTTCATATGCTTTTAATTAAAGGACAGCTGACTGCCTACTTATTTTTATGAGTGAAGCCAAGGCGACACCAGGAAATATGTGAAGGAATGTGTCGACAGTGGGCGTGGTTCACTTAGGAATGCGAAGATTAAAGGTTTGAGGGGAAGGAGAAAAATAATTAAAAGGCGGATTCTTCTCTAGAAAAATCCAGACTGATGTAAAACCTAAAATATTAGCCCGAGGGAAATCATTTTATTTCTCTTCCTTTCACCATTCCATCCTTCTTGTTCTATCTCACTTTTTCCACTTCTTCTTCATCCCTATTTTCATAATCTCTTTTTCGGTCTTCACCATAGTTCATCATATTCTTATTTCCCATCATCAATTTCATCACCACTTTCTTCATCTTCATTGTCTTCTTCTCCATATCCTTCATCATCATCTTACTCTTCTCTATCTTCATCATCTCAACCACCTCCATTTTCATCATAACCTGGTCTTCTATCTTCATCAACATTTCCCTCTTCTTCTTCACCCCTTTTAATGTAGAACTACGTATTTGTATTCGGCTCTGTAGGTTGCCTATATCTCGGTAACGTTGTCCAAAATAAGTGTTATAATGAAATAGCTTATAACTTTTGAATAAATAAACACACCATAGTGTAGACAAAGGAGTCCCGTTAATGTAAACATCACAACGAAACCGGCCAGAGCGTCAAGGCAGACCAGATTTTCCGAATCCGTTTTTCTGAAACCATTATACTTAGCCTCGATTTCTTCAACCTTTGTTAAAATGAACCTAACATAGCGTTAATTAACTGTAAGTTAAAAGTATAAATTACTGTTAAAAATATTGCGTTTCTTCAACTTTACATTCAACATTTTTACATTCTGTTTGTTAACTCTCTGTTAGGACCAGAGATTCTAGAATTTAACCATAACCTATAATCAAGTATAGGCTGTTTTCTGAACTCTGACAGTTGATATTCTCGCTTGTTTCCGTTGTTCGATTAAGAGAGGATAGAAGTCTTTCTATTCTTTCGGGTTTGACTTACGCTTCTTTCCATGGCGTATTCCCGTATTGCTGTTGTGAAATCGAAAACTCTGGAAGAAAAAGAAATCATGTGACTAATTTCTCTTTCTTCGAGAGAAACCTTCTGTTGGAAACAATTTCGTAGTATAAACCAATTATTGAGAATAAACAAACAAACGGATCTATGTTGAAAGCGAAAAGAGAGGCTTGGCATGAAATAGCCCTATATCTTTGTATCAACTTCTGTTCTATCAAATCACAGAAATCATCCGCTGTGTTTATGTATTCATGGATATCATTTTCTAAATAATCTAGATATACAAGTTCAGCATCTAACGCACCAGCCATATTGGATACTTCTATGCTAACAGAGAGTTAAATGATTTAACTGCATGAAATTGAGCAGTTAAATTAAAATGGGTTTTAACAGCCTGTTAGTACTAACAGTAGTTGAAGAAATGCTTCAACTGTTAAGTTTACAGTTAAAATGGGATAACACACTGTTATAATTTAACAAAAGTTGAAGAAACCGGGACTTAGGGGAGAGTCGGGTAGTATCAGACATCGGGTATTATCGGACAGTGAGTTTCTTTCATCTACCACACGTTGATAGTACCTGATTGACATGGTTACGTTTCTGTGATGTCGCATAGAGAAACGTAACCATGTCATTCGGGTACTACCATATGGTGGTAGATGAAAGAAACGCAATGTCCGATACTACCCGATGTCCGATACTACCCGACTCTCCCCTAATGTCTGTTTTTTCCGAATTGTACTTTTCACCGAGTTCCTTTTTCCGAAATAAACTTTCCGAAACAGTTAGGTCTATTTCTAATACACATTTTTCCTTGGGTGACTGACGAACAGACAAGTACTCGCCATTACATTAGTATAGGCTATACAGAGTGAACCGAAAGTAATGTCACTAATTTCAAGGGATTATTCTTTGAGATATTCCAAACAAAACAGTTTAAGACAATTTTGCTCGTTTTTACTTGCTTTTCCAGATATTGATTTAATTCCCAGTATGCTCAGTCAATTTAAGAGAGCAGGGTATTATGGTAATAAATGTCTGAAAGAATTTTAGCTTTGTCTTTTAAATGTGCAGAAAATTGATCCGAACAAATGTAGCTTTGTAAAATTCCTTTTCAGAACGTGCATCTTGCTATCATTCCTCTCTTCACTCAAGCAACCTTAATACACAAACTATAATAATAACTTATAGTATGCAAGTTTTATAGCCCACATCACTAGCCAGAAATTCTTTTCAAAATGAGACTTTAATAACCTGTTCTTGGGGATCATAACTGCATATTAATAGAACATAACACAGAAATTTTTGTGGTGGATGACTCTTGGGAATTTCAACCAACTGGAAAGAAAATAATTAATACACGACGTGGAATTTACAATGTTTTAAGTTGCTAAATTTGACAGTAGCCTAGAAGTGGCGTTTAAGAAGTGTGGTGATCTGGTGATTGCAGGTCTGGACGTGTTGTTAACAGAGCAACATCCTAACCACAAAGCGGCTGTTGAGCTGTTTGTCTCTGTCAACTGTTTGGCCACATTACTGCTGAGGCGAATTAAAGTTGTTAAGCGGGATGAGTCACGTTGGCCAGCCAGCACGCCAGGCCGCTCCACTCAACGCTGCCGGACCACCGGAGCAGCTGTTCAACGCCCTCTACATGCTAATCCAATAACCAGCTTGTTTATTAATTACAAGCTTTGGTCTGACACGCGATAGTGATGCAGTTTTGACGCTGCGCGCAGGTTATGGTCGCGAGTTCCACCCCCGTGGCGAAGATCTTAAGGGGAGAGGACGGTAATTTTTGGTGAAAAATGAGTAATTTTCAAAAAAAAAAAAAAAAACTTTAAAATACTCTGTAATATGTGTGGAATGCATAGCATAACATTTTGTGAATATTTGTGCCCTTATTGGATGTTGAGTCGCCATTTTTAAACTTCCTGCGTTATGGATTTTTAAATCACTCGCCCACTTTTATTGTTGTTTCCGATTTTTTTCTTTAAAATACCTTCTGATGTGTGGAATGCATTGCATAACATTTTGTGCGAGATCGTGCGTATTTGCTTGTTTTCCGCACAGAACCAATACGCGGTAAGTGTGAAATACCACATTCAGTATTCCCAACGTAACACACACAACAATTTCCCTCTTCTTACCGCTCAAGCGCGACATTCATTTTACTGCTTTAGGCTTTTAACATATTATTTTTAGAGACATTTAACATAGTAATAATTATAAATTGCAAACTTACCACTGCAATTTCACCTAAATTGCAATGTTAATTATTGTTTTTAAATATTTGCAAAAATTAAGTAAAGTCTCCTACTCCACGAAACTTATTGCATTCCTGATACAAGTAACATTAAGGAAGCCGTGAAAAAATCAACGAGATTCCAGATGCCGATGTTATTACTGCAATATGTTATACAAATAATATTGTTAAAATATTAAAATGAAAAATAAATCATTACATAACCTTACCGTTTGTTTTAAGTTCGCATTTATAGACTGGGGGAAAAAAAAAGACAGACGTATATCACGGCCTGCTGGAGTATAGTAAACACAGAAAACATTTTATAGCAACAATGTTGAAGAAAGATACTTTGGTGTTCCGAACTTGGCGTCATTAAACAGAAACCAACATGAAGATTTCATTGCAACAAATTAGAAATTCGTCTTTCAGGCATGTAATAAACGATCTTCGCACAAAATAATGTACGATACACGAGCGGTATGTTTGTTTTCATGTTCTCGGAAATTAAAAAAGCTCAACTACGTTTCGCTTTTTCAATCTTGTCCTCGACCATGAAAACGTCAACATACCGCTCTTGTAACGTATATTACTATTGTGGGTATTTGTGCCCCTGTCGGATGTTGAGACGTCAATTTTAAACTTCCTGCGGTATGGATTTTTAAATCACACGTGTGCTTTTATCGGTTTCCAGTAACTTCATTTTTTTGCTACATTGCCAGACAGAAATGGATATAATTCTGAACTATTAAAAATACCTGCATGACATTTAGCACACACATTCTTTAGACTATTAGGAAACGTTTCTCTGTAACAGAATTTTGTTAATTTATTTCATTTTAAAAATACGTCCGTTTGTTTGCAACAAAGGAAATCGGAAAATTGTTATTAAATTTTAATTGTTTATTTTACAAACGTAGGGACTAATATCAAATTTCTGTTACAGATAGTTTGTAGAACATGCTTTTTCAAAGACATTGTAAAAATTGTTTTAATCTATCTTTAAAAACGGTTTAGATATATCGGTTTTAGTACAATCCTGGATTGGGTATATATATTTTTTTTTCAAATTTGGGCCCCCAAATAACTTTTTTTTTTTCAAAATATTTTTATTTGGTTGAGTTGCCACAGCTATGAGCTCTCTACATACAAAAAATTAATATTTTACACCAAATAGGAAAAAAAGTTAAAAAAAATACCATCCTCTCCCCTTAAGAGACTTTTGAGGCTTAGCCTACCCAATACACCCAGAACAATAATAACGATGTATCGTAACACTTGGTTTCACTCCAATCCTTCCATACATTAAGTTCACTGTTGGCAGTCATTCCAGGATGGACAGTTCAGTGTGAGACTTGTGGCAGAAGCCTCTGAAGGCATGGCTACGACGTTGACTCGCAACCTTGAGGGGGGATCAGGGAGGGGGTTTTGATTCGCTACTTGCGTTTATCAAAATTATTTTAGATGTGCCCATGTTTCTTTCTTTCAATCGATATTCCGATGTGCCTTAGTTTTCTGGGGAAATGGTAACAAAACTGGAAGTGTCTTCATTTTCCAAAAGAAAGCTATCGGAATTTTATGTAAATCAAATCTCTTCATGAAACCATAGATTTTCAACTTAATATGAGTCTATCTCTTCACGAACAAAACAGATTTTCAATTTAATATGAGTCTATCTCTTCACGAACAAAATAGGTTTTCAACTTAATATGAGTCTATGTCTTCACGAACAAAACAGATTTTCAATTTAATATGAGTCTATCACTTCACGAACAAAATAGATTTTCAACTTAATATGAGTCTATCTCTTCACCAACAAAATAGGTTTTCAACTTAATGAGTCTAAGTCTTCACGGATAAAATAGGTTTTCAACTTAATATGAGTCTATCTCTTCATGAAAAATAGATTTTCAACATAATATGAGTCTATCTCTTCACGAAAAAAATAGATTTTTAATTAAATATGAGTCTATCTCTTCATGAAAAAATAGATTTTCAACTTAATATGAGTCTATATCTTCACGAACAAAATACATTTTTAATTAAATATGAGTCTATCTCTTCATGAAAAAATAGATTTTCAACTTAATATGAGTCTATCTCTTCACCAACAAAATAGTTTTCAACTTAATATGAGTCTATCTCTTCACCAACAAAATAGGTTTTCAACTTAATATGAGTCTATCTCTTCATGAAAAAATATATTTTCAACTTAATATGAGTCTATCTATTCACCAACAAAATAGGTTTTCAACTTAATGAGTCTATCTCTTCACCAACAAAATAGGTTTTCAACTTAATATGAGTCTATCTCTTCACCAACAAAATAGGTTTTCAACTTAATATGAGTCTATCTCTTCACCAACAAAATAGGTTTTCAACTTAATATGAGTCTATCTCTTCATGAAAAAATAGATTTTCAACTTAATATGAGTCTATCTCTTCACCAACAAAATAGGTTTTCAACTTAATATGAGTCTATCTCTTCACCAACAAATAGGTTTTCAACTTAATATGAGTCTATCTCCTCATGAAAAAATAGATTTTCAACTTAATATGAGTCTATCTCTTCACTAACAAAATAGGTTTTCAACTTAATATGAGTCTATCTCTTCATGAAAAAATAGATTTTCAACTTAATATGAGTCTATCTCTTCACCAACAAAATAGGTTTTCAACTTAATATGAGTCTATCTCTTCACGGAAAAAATAGATTTTCAACTTAATATGAGTCTATCTCTTCACCAACAAAATAGGTTTTCAACTTAATATGAGTCTATCTCTTCATGAAAAATAGATTTTCAATATAATATGAGTCTATCTCTTCACGAACAAAATAGATTTTTAATTAAATATGAGTCTCTCTTCATGAAAAAATAGATTTTCAACTTAATATGAGTCTATCTCTTCACCAACAAAATAGGTTTTCAACTTAATATGAGTCTATCTCTTCACGGAAAAAATAGGTTTTCAACTTAATATGAGTCTATCTCTTCACGAACAAAATAGGTTTTCAACTTAATGAGTCTACTGTAAGTCTTCATGTAAAAAATAGGTTACCAACTTAATATGAGTCTATCTCTTCACAAACAAAGTAGGTTTTCACTTAAAGTCGGATGTGTAGCGATATCTCTTCGGTTCTATAGCGTCTTCTTTGTTCTGCTACACATTTTAGTGGACAGTTAAAGTGCTCTCAAATAAGAAATCTGATACCGAAGGAAGTTGAAAGGGTTAACTTGTACAAAAGTTTTGTCAGCTGAAATTAATTTATTTCTCACAGATGTTTTCGTTTATTTATTTTTGTAAAATGTAACCGTGCCCTACACGAATGGTTCGTCCCTTGTTTTACGAAACGACTTCTGAGAAGCGGTTAATTTTTGCATAAGGCTCCGGATCTCGACAATGTGACATTAAAATTTTCCCATAAGAAAAGCTCGTTACCAGTCACAGCTGCCTAGAGATGTTATGATCTTTACTGCGGCTTGTGACAAGCTATTAAAGTTCTGCCGCGCCTGTTACGTCACAAGTTCACAGCACATATTGTATTTCTCCGCGCAGTGTTCCCTCACACACGTGTAAGCTAGTGTAAGTGCCCCGAGACCGCCTCGGTGCCACTTGAGTTAAAAATAAACCACTGACACCCCACTGAATGTCGGCAGAACTTCCTAGCTAACCCACTTTCCTATACGGGGGGAGGCTCGTGAATGGATTATTACAGACTATTTCGTTTATATGACGTCATTCCATTTTCGACCAATGAAGTGTAATGAAATTTTGAATTCCAACCAATCACAGTCACACTTTGCCATAATTTTCGCACCTAGATTTATCGCTATCAATTTATCGCACGGTCGTTCTTTTGTTTAGTCGTTGTCGCCAACTGTTTCCCCGTAAATTGATGATCATGAATACATTAAGATGCAACTACACGGTTAAACTTTTCTTTCAACTTTAAAACAATGAATGCAAGATTATTATTTAATATTAAGGGGAGAGGACGGTATTTTTTAAAACTTTTTTCCTCTTTGGTGTAAAATACTAATTTTTTGTATGTAGAGAGCTCATACCTATAGAAACTCAACCAAAAATAAATATTTTGAAAAAAAAATATTTGGAGACCCAGATTTGAAAAAAATATACCCAATGCAGGATTTTATTAAAACCAATACATGTAAACCATTTTTAAAGGTAGATTCATCCCGTTTTTTGCAATGTACTTGCAAAAGCATGCTCTACTAACTGTCTGTAACAGAATTTTGATATTAGTTCCTACGTTTGTAAAATAAAAAATTAAAATTTAATAACACTTTTCTGAATTCCTTTCTTGTAAACAAACGGACGTAGTTTTAAAATGAAATCAATTAACAAAATTCTGTTACAGAGAAAAGTTTCCTAATAGTCTAAAGAATGTGTGTTCTAAATTTCATGCATGTATCTTTAATAGGTCAGAAATTATATCCATTTTTGTCTGGCAATGTAGCAAAAAAATGAAGTTACCTTAAACCGATAAAAGGGGGTGAGTTATTTAAAAATCCATAGCGCAGGGAGTTTAAAAATGGCGTCTCAACATCCGATAAGGGCACAAATACCCACGAAATGTTATGCAATGCATTACACACATATCAAAGAGTATTTTAAAGAAAACAATTTTTTTTAATTCAATTTACCGGAAACAACAATAAAAGGGGTCGAGTGATTCAAAAATCCATAACGCAGGAAGTTAAAAAATGGCGTCTCAGCATCTGATAAGGGCATAAATACCCACAAAATAGTATGCTATGCATTCCACACATATCACAGAGGATTTTAAAGAAAATTTTTTTTAATTTACTCATTTTTCACCAAAAAATACCATCCTCTCCCCTTAAGTAATATATTTACGCAGTGAAGACGACGTTCAAAACGGCGCACCACGTAGACACAAATCTTCATGCATCTTAATTGAACGTGCCTTTTAAACTCGATTCTTTCAATATTCTTCCCAGATTGCAAGCATACGCGATTGGAATATTGAACTGTGTAGATACAGCTTTAGTTCCGTTACACACTACAGCGAGAATGCGTTTGTCGAGCTATAGAAATTGCTTTCGTGTAGCACTGATTGTAATGGTCGAAATAAGGCACAGCTGATATTGGTCCTGCTCTCACAGGTAACTTAACCTATAATTGTAGCCAACAAAATTTGTATTTTGTGAATGAAATGAAACAATTAATAGAAAGTCAGATGTTCAAATTTATGTAACATCATCACATATCAAACCCAAAGACCTTGCATAGTAATAATAAGGTCTTTGATTAAACTGCTTTCCGTATGGCGTAATAAAATTCGTCTTTTGATTACAGAGATGGCTTCACTGTGTAGCAACTTGTCTCGCTGTGAATACATAAGCATTGATATATAGCTGTCCCCACTGTTATTGTTAAATTAAATTATGATTTCAGCTGATAATGAAAATGTATTTATGTTATAATAATAAGAGAAAAGTGCAGTACATGTAATTAACATTGTTAAAACTGTATTTCGCTTTTCGCAATTGGCATTACTGAATAATAACATCGAATTTCTTTATTGCAGTAATCGATATTCATCTACGAGTATTTCAACTTCACAATGTCTGAATAGGTTAAGTATTCGTTAATATATAATTATCAACATTTTGTGATCGAATTTTAGGGATATATTATTTACATTTTCATTTATTCACGAAATAGTCTTACTAAATGTCATTCGAGGTCTGAGATTTCCCAGATAAATCTCAGGTCCCTCGTGACATTACTACAGATAACGTATTCAGAAACAATTTGTAATACAATTATGGCAATCAGGGCAATGAAGGGGCAATGGTACCAGAATTAATTTTTTGAATGCAGAAATCCTCAATCCCTATCTCCCTCGACAGTACACCGTGTCCAAAAAGTCGTGATGGTATTTCAAAAAACGGAACGCATTTTTTGACAATAGCAATACACGCGAAAATCGATTATAATTACTTACACTATAACATTTATCTTTCTAGACACCTAAAATACCATATTTAAGCAATACAGTCACACGAAATAACGCGAAATTTGGATAATCGTGCGAAATATGTAAATAACCACGAAATACACTCCCTATATCACAAGAATTACGAAATATGCACCGAAATTTTACTCAATATTTTTTTTTAATATGTTTGTGACTTCATTGAATAAGCAGTCGCGGACAACCGATAAGGGGTGGGCCTCCAGCTTGGGGGTTGGGTGAAGGGCTAACAACACATCACCGTAAAAAAACAGATTGTTACGAATCCTTCAAATAAGCCTCGGAATCAGAATGTCTCGTGACGAGAATATTGTACGAAATGGAAATATAAAAATTGGAAATTTATTCTTTGAAGAGGTGGAAAAATCCAAATACCTGGGAGCAACAGTAACAAATATAAATGATACTCGAGAGGAAATTAAACACAGAATAAATATGGGAAATGCTTGTTATTATTCGGTTGAGAAGCTTTTATCATCCAGTCTGCTGTCAAAAAACCTGGAAGTTAGAATTTATAAAACAGTTATATTACCGGTTGTTCTGTATGGTTGTGAAACTTGGACTCTCACTTTGAGAGAGGAACATAGGTTAAGGGTGTTTGAGAATAAGGTGCTTAGGAAAATATTTGGGGCTAAGAGGGATGAAGTTACAGGAGATTGGAGAAAGTTACACAACACAGAACTGCACGCATTGTATTCTTCACCGGACATAATTAGGAACATTAAATCCAAACGTTTGAGATGGCCAGGGCATGTAGCACGTATGAGCGAATCCAGAAATGCATATAAAGTGTTAGTTGGGAGACCGGAGGGAAAAATACCTTTAGGGAGGCCGAGACGTAGATGGGAAGATAATATTAAAATGGATTTGAGGGAGGTGGGATATGATGATAGAGAATGGATTAATCTTGCTCAGGATAGGGACCAATGGCAGGCTTATGTGAGGGCGGCAATGAACCTCCGGGTTGCTTAAAAGCCAGTAAGTAAGTAAGTAAGTTTGTGACTTCTGTTCCAGTTAATTTATCGGCCGCTTTGTAACGCCAATATTTCTGTATTTTCTCTATCGATATTGTGTACAACTCCACAACCTTTGAAATAGATTCTCAAGTCCTCAATAAGTGACACCTGTCGTTAAGATTTAAAAAAATTGCTGGAGAAAATTATGATGCAGATTAAGTATAAATTATTCTTGTAAATGATAATATCAGTTCTTTCCCGCTAAACCGAGTGCTTTTCATAATCATTAGAACTTGAAGAAACTTTGAATTTTAAAATGTGCGTATAATTATGTAGTATTGGCGACGCTCACAGTAATCTTCGCAAACTATACGTAGAAGTAATAACTAAAGAAGCCATACTTACACGAACAAACTATCGATTACTACCGATTTGTGGAGTCAGGTATTTTTGAAAGTCAGTATGCTCTTATTTTCATTATCTCTATCATTATCGAAAAAAGTCGATTTCTGTAGTCGACTGCAGTGAAAATTGAAGAATGTTGTATGTAACATTCCTGAATCTTTGCTGCAGGATGGTTTGTACCGGAAGTTATATTCTGATGCGAAGAGGTCTTGAGGAAACTAAATATACAGAGACATTAAATTATACTGATTAAGAACCGAAGAATCTGTTTTGAATTGTTGAAGTCACTAAGTACCGAATGAAAGTTACGTATTGAGATAACTAATCACTAAAGCTAATTTTATTACGTTTTGACTACAACTGTTTATCTGCGTTTCGTCTATTTAACGGGAATTAATTTAAAAATACAGAAAATATATCTGTAATAAGTTGCAGTTCATATTATGAATCAGACAAAGCCTACAGTACTTCAATGTATGTATGATCCAGAAATCGTTTCCTAGCAACAAGATTGTTTACGCAGAAATCAACAAATATTGTTAATGAAGTCTCCATTTTAAATCTCGCTTCAAATACCGAAAATGAGCGACGAAGAAGGATTTCACGCTCCACCAGCAGAAATTATAGAAGCTGTGCAACAAGCAATGTTGGGCATTTTTTCCTGGAAAATCAACAGAACTTTATTATAGCAGTAAAACGAAGATTGTGCACGGTGTAGTACAGTAGCGCACGGCATAGTACTGAGCGCCCGGCATAAGTACAGGGACATCACTTTATTTTTACCAACATTTTTAACATTAACCTGGCTATACTCGGAAACACTGTTGCCCCCTTCCATTACAGGAGTTTGATGTTACTAGTGCAATATGTAAACAAATCATTTTACTAGGTATAGGAGGAGAGAAAAGTAGTGTATCCATTTATGTTGTAGGGAAATACGATATTACGATTTTCAGTTTGATTATCACTTTTACGGAATTTATCAAAATACAGTAGAGTAGTAACATTTTTTTCTTTCAAAAACTCAACTTTTCAGGCGGCTATGTTCGTTATGTAATATCTACTTTATTTAGCATATTAATTATTGATGTTAACATACAATATAGAGAGTGCATTTAAATTGAGGGGGTCATAAGTAAAGGGCTGTAAGTGCACTTAAGTTACTTTTGAGAAAATGGGGTTTAAATATTTAAACTTTCGTAAAATCGGTGAAATTTTTATTTAAATTTTAATGTGTGATGCGATTAAAATATCCCTTTGCCACTAAAATTTTAGATGCACTTAGCTCATGTTATTACAAATGTCACTAGCATTCCTTTGCTTCTAGGCACCTCAATTCAAAAAAAGCTAATCTGAATTTTTAAACAAGTTGCTGAAAATGGTTGCCGTTCATTACAATGCAGGCTTCAATTCAGTACGCATATTATTAAAAACGTTTTGAAGCATATTCTCTGAAATTGAATTTATCGTTTCTTGAATATAATTTTTTAGTACGATATTATTAATATAGGTTCTTTCTTCTATAGAAAACGCAATCATATTTATGAAACACACTATACACTGCAGTGTTTACTTCACTGCTTGAAGACTTCGAATGCAACAGCGGCCGTAAGTTTGTGTGTTTGACGGGAGCAAGGACATTAGTGAAGGGTTGGGAGTGAGGTACATTCAGAAATGCAGGTACAATAAAAATGCAAGTAAAAATAAAATTATATCCCTGTACAACAGTGCACGGTGTAGTACAGTAGTGGACGGCTTATTACAGTATCGCACGGCATAAGTACAACTGGTGCGTGAGTAGGGAAGTGTAAGTAAATAAAGACACAGTATTACAGTAAAACCGCGATTATCCGTCACCCTATTAACCGATTGATGGATTATCCGACTGTCTTTCTCTCGCTATGTTTTTATTTTTGCTGCACAAAATTATTAATTACTGTACAATATATTAACACGCATTTTTTCTACGGAAGGTTATTACTAGTCATTACCGTTACACAGTATGTAGTAGGAATGCTACCGTTACCGGCAGTAGAAACACTTTTGGAAGCAGGTGTTTTTGTTTTTTTCACAACATGTAAAATAGTCACTATCAGCTTTGAAAGAAATGACCCCAAGAACTTTTACACAACTGAAAACCTATGCACCATTTAGTCATTCTGTGCAAAATTTCCAAAGAAAATGTGTTGACCTGTTTGGGAAAGAAAAAACTGTGGCTCATAGCGCATCAGAATACAAGATTTGCATTCTAAATATGCGCAAATTAATAGAATAAAAAAGTAGTACGTATTATTTTATTTCACTGTTCTCATTAGTTATAACCAGCATATCATTGTATAGTGTGTAGTATGAAGACACCAATCGTTGCAGTATGATAGGAATTTCAAATTATGAAACCAAGTATTATATGCTTAATTTATTAAAATATTTTATGGTACGGATTATCCGATTTTTTCGATTAACCGTTCAGTCCACCCCTTTCATTACCACGGATAATAGAGGTTCTACTGTACTTTATTTTTATGAAAAGTAGATGAGTTACTATCTAGTCTTAGGTCTGAATGCCCTACGATTAAATCAACTTTTCTGATTAACAATAATGTTGATATTAGTAAGTACGAAAAGGCTGAGAACATTTTTAAAGAGCCAATCCGTTAAGTATTATGCAAGAAAGTCAAAAGTATTAGATCGAAATCAGATCGCACAATTCCTAACAATTTGAGGAAAATTTGGCTTGTGATACTATCGATTGTACAAAAAAGGGGGAGGCATATTTTTTGTGAAGAAAATATTAATAAAACTTATCATAAAATATATATACCTTCGTCAAATGCTGAATGTTGTAAACATTCAGAATTGCAGTAATTGTAACATTACAAGAAGTTTCAGTTGATATTTTTCCTGACATTAAGGTGTGTTTTACGTTTTAAAAAGCCGTATTTTACATATTATACGTGCAAATTTTACTTACTTCACAATTTCGAATGGTTTGGTGTGAGGTTGTTATGATTGAGATACCTACTGTTAATTGTTTTTACGAATATTGTTTCCTTCATTTTGGATGCAAACTACATTTCAAGCTATTAAGTAATGTACTGCTTGTTCAATGATGTCGGAAATCCTCCTTAAGCCTTTGGAATGCAGTGAAATGGAGTGCCCTCCATCCAGAACATTCCAGAGTCTTAAGACTTTAATTCTTCTAATGGATGAAAATTGTTTTTAAATACCACATCTTTTAAAAATAATTTAAGGAAAAAGTCTGGTAAAATAATGTCAGGCGGTCTTTTGAGATCAAACGATCACAAATTAATTAGAAATATGACACACGGCGCCATTTGTCAGACAGAAACAGTATCGTTCATTCTTTCCAATAACAGTGCAGTAAACTATTTGATTACCGTATGTCATGCTAAAAATCACCGTCCATAATTTTGTAAAAAAAAAAAAAAGGAAAGGATATTAGCATAGACTCAAAAGTTTTGTTCAAGGATGCGGGACAATCCGGGGTAAAACAACCATCATCTCCACAGGAAAACGTCAAAGAGCTGACATCTGTGAAAACCTTGAAATTGATTATAGCCACAACACTTGTTTATACTTCAAATTCTATTAAATCGGTCTAAAGTCTGGACTTCCGAAAAAAAAAATCTCCTTTCAAACATAAGAAGACCGACTACTACATGGCTTTAAGATGTTTGGAAGTTTTAAACGGTGACTCATTTTCAAATAACCCTACAATTGGCCATAAACTTAACTTCCAATTAACTCCGACATAATTCAAAAGTTTTTTCTAACCGCTATAAATTAATGTGGTATCACTTTCGCTTTGCCAGTTAATTTTATTTAAGGAGCACTAATTCATAAAAATGACGCGAAAGAAGAGGAGTCTGAATTTGCATGCCGCGATAAATTAATTCAAGGAGAAATCATATCTGCGCCCGACGCTTCTGCAACGTGCACAGTAGCTCCTTGTTATGACACCTGTTGAGCGGCTTTGTACAACACACGCCAGCTCATGTAAGATCGCTGCGGATAGAGTATAGATAAGAGATTTGATTCAACTTTTTTCCACCAGTATTGATCGAGGTTTCTATACGCATTTAATACTCGCAGTCATTCCCAACAGCATGTCTTTTTAACGGGATTTATAATCGAGGAAGATTGCAGGAACAAGCGAAATGTCTGGCGGAAAGTCAAGAAACGCCTGCACAGTGTTACCAATTCAGCGGTTTTCCCGCTAAATCTAGCTTTTTTGGATAACCGTCTCGCGGGTAAAATTATATTATCCCGTTTAGCGGGAATACTAGGGGTTTTTAATCTCTGAAGTTTCTGCGAAAGTTAAACCTGTGCGCTATACCACTTATTATTATTATTATTATTATTATTATTATTATTATTATTATTATTATTATTATTATTATTATTATTATTATTATTATACATATATAGATGAAGTTATTGGGGATCATCAGTGTGGTTTCAGGCGTAACAGATGGACTATTGATCAGATTTTTTGTATTCGACAGATATTGGAGAAAAAATGGGAGTATAGGGGTACAGTACATCAGTTATTTATAGATTTCAACAATGCGTATGACTCGGTTAAGAGAGAAGTTTTATATAATATTCTTATTGAATTTGGTATTCCCAAGAAACTAGTTCGATTAATTAAAATGTGTCTTAGTGCAACTTACAGCAGAGTCCGTATAGGCCAGTTTCTATCTGATGCTTTTCCAATTCACTGCGGGCTAAAGCAGGGAGATGCACTATCACCTTTACTTTTTAACTTCGCTCTAGAATATGTCATTAGGAAAGTTCAGGATAACACAGAGGGCTTGGAATTGAACGGGATACATCAGCTGCTTGTCTATGCGGATGACGTGAATATGTTAGGAGAAAATCCACAAACGATTAGGGAAAACGCGGAAATTCTACTTGAGGCAAGTAAAGAGATAGGGTTGGAGGTAAATCCCGAAAAGACTAAGTATATGATTATGTTGCGTGACCAGAATATTGTACGAAATGGAACTATAAAAGTTGGAGAGTTATCCTTCGAAGAGGTGGAAAAATTCAAATATCTTGGAGCAACAGTAACAAATATAAATGATACTCGGGAGGAAATTAAACGCAGAATAAATATGGGAAATGCCTGTTATTATTCGGCTGAGAAGCTTTTGTCATCTAGTCTTCTGTCAAAAAATCTGAAAATTAGAATTTATAAAACAGTTATATTACCGGTTGTTCTGTATGGTTGTGAAACTTGGACTCTCACTTTGAGAGAGGAACAGAGATTGAGGGTTTTTGAGAATAAGGTTCTTAGAAAAATATTTGGGGCTAAGAGGGATGAAGTTACAGGAGAATGGAGAAAGTTACACAACGAAGAACTGCACGCATTGCATCCTTCACCTGACATAATTAGGAACATTAAATCCAGACGCTTGAGGTGGGCAGGGCATGTAGCACGTATGGGCGAATCCAGAAATGCATATAGAGTGTTAGTTGGGAGGCCAGAGGGGAAAACACCTTTGGGGAGGCCGAGACGTAGATGGGAGGATAATATTAAAATGGATTTGAGGGAGGTGGGATATGATGGTAGAGACTGGATTAATCTTGCTCAGGATAGCGACCAATGGTGGGCTTATGTGAGGGCGGCAATGAACCTCCTTGTGCCTTAAAAGCCAGTAAGTAAGTATTATTATTATTATTATTATTATTATTATTATTATTATTATTATTATTATTATGGTGAACGATATATTGCTAAAATACTTTGCAAATACTTTAGATTTATAGTATGGAGTGCTGGAAATTACATGTGATTACTGGTAGAGCTAAGCCTATATGTCCACCCAACTCGTCCCAAATACATACCTTACTTATATAATAAAATGGATGTGCGTGAATGAAGAACACGGTCATATTTCGTGAATGTGACGTATTTGAGGGAGAAAATGGAGAGGGTTTCAGTGTCGCCAAATAGTAATAATACTACACACCTAATCTAACCTAACCTAACCCCTCACATAATACTACACATCTAACCAAACCCAACCTAACCAGTCACATAATACACACCTAATCTAACCTAACCTAACCTGTCACATATTAGGCCTACCACACTTACTTACTTACTGGCTTTTAAGCAACCCGGAGGTTCATTGCCGCCCTCACATAAGCCCGCCATTGGTCCCTATCCTGAGCAAGATTAATCCAGACTCTACCATCATATTCCACCTCCCTCAAATCCATTTTAATATTATCTTCCCACCTACGTCTCGGCCTCCCCAAAGGTCTTTTTCCCTCCGGCCTCCCAACTAACACTCTATATGCATTTCTGGATTCGCCCATACGTGCTACATGTCCTGCCCATCTCAAACGTCTGGATTTTATGTTCTTAATTATGTCATTTAGACAAACATAAATAACAAAAGATATGAAGACTCACCTAGTTAATACTGTTTCATCCATGATTTTAAACATGTGAGTGCATTCACATGCTCCGAATTAAGTGCCGCTCTACGTTTAGTAACAATGTTTCCTGCATCACTAAACATGGAAAAACTTTTTTTCTGTCAAGCACTTCTCCACGATCGTTCAATTTAAATTCAAACGTTTCACCGAGTTTACCTCTCAAATTCTCATATGACATAATGGAGTTTACACTTTTCACAAAGAACAGAAAACTGATTTTTTTCTTTATCAACCTAAACACACAACCGTCATATACAAACTCAGTACAGAAACTGCAACTGCAAAACTACAGCTGTCGAAACAGAAGACTGGCCTCTATTGTAATCGAATTATCTCACTTACGCTCTCACTTGCACACAGTATATACATGGCTATTTTATAAGGGATGAGGGGGACGAATTCCAGAAAAGTGTGTATTTCATATGCTAGGAAGATGAGCTGACAACAAGGTGGAAGTTTCTTGGAAAACCGTAATACTTAATATGGGTTTCGCATTGTGTTTCAACTTTCAATACTAGGTCACTGTCCTCATATCTCCATCTATTTCTGAAGTGTTTGTGCAAAGATTTTTCCTACACTATCTGATTTACAGTTAGAAAATAACAGTAGACCTACTATTGTGCTTTTAAGTAGCAATTTCCGAGAGAGAAATATTTTTCGGAATTTTTAGTATGAGTTCATATTAACGAAATAGTAATTAATATCAACTACAACTTGATTATTCGATTAAATATTTTGATCGATTAATCTTACAACAGAAATTGATCGATTAATCGATTAGATTAATTGATTAAATCGCACAACACTGATTAATATAGAAAACACAACAGAACTCAGTGCAGTGACGATATAATATTGCAAGTCTCGTAGTATAAAGTGACTTGTAACTTCTTAAAAAATAACGTGACAAGCTTAAACATGATGCCTCCAGGCATTAGTTACCTCAGTAACTGCCTTACATGAGACAATGTATAGCTAGTTGCGGTTCAAAACCTTGGTATCAGCAAATATTTCTCTTCATTCTTATGAATAAGCGATTTTTACGCCAAGACAGCAGGCGAATGGCCAGTTCATCGGCATCTCTCTCTTGCTAGATATTCGTATTCGAATCCTGAAATGCTCTAGAACATTCAATAAAGAATGTGTATGTGTTGCGATAGGTTTTCTTTGGATATTTATGTATCCCCCTTCTATTATAAAAATCCATGAAAGAAAAACGAGAATATAATCATAATGTCACTGTAATATGTCCATGGGACAGTTTTATGTATTACATCAGAGGTACCAACGATTATGAATTTTCCGTGATTACTACAGATTTTCCCCCACTAGTACCACATTATGGCCAAAGAGAAAATTATCTCATGGCAAATATATAGCCTTTTTTCGACGAAAAGTATGTTCCAATTGAGATTTAATTTTTGCTGAATGAGTGGAACTCATATATGTAACTGTTATCAACTACGTTAGCCTTACCTTTAAAAGAAGGAAGTAAATATGCCACAAAATTCCTTTGAAATTGTGCTGTATAAATTTGATTTCTCGTTAAAAGTTCTGGCACATAGGTTAAATTGGATTTCACTACCATGGAAACCATAAGAAAGCACATTAATAATGGAGAAATTGTTTTCTATTGTCTTGTATTTAGTTGTATGGATAATACACTCAAGGACAAAAAAAAACCGGACACTTCTATATTTGCTTGTATTTTGTTGCCAATTATTTCAAAATGAAACAAAACCCATTTAAACAAAATAATGTTTCATTTAGCACCTTATACGACAACATTTGAAAAAAAAATCTCTGATGAGAAAATTTACAAAAAATTACAAAGGGCGTATAACTATGGCATCGTTTGGTCTAACTGTTTTTTTTCATTTTATGGTGCCTTAAACATTAAAAACTCTTTTTAGTAACGGGTATTACCCCCTCTGGCTTGAATAACTGCATCCATACGTCTTGGCATGCTCTCAATTTGGTTAGCAATGTCTTCTTGAGGAATAAGTTCCCATTCTTCGCCAAGTGCTCGCCTCAACTCTTGTAACGATTCTGGTCTCGGTCGTCTATTCTTAACACGCCGTCCCAGCATGTCCCACATGTGTTCAATTGGGTTCATGTCTTGACTTCTTACTGGCAATGGAAGAACATGGATTCCCACTTCTTGGAGATAATCTCCGACCGCATGGGCAATATGCGGCCGTGCATTATCATGCATTAAAGCAAAATTATCGCCTACAAATTGGCCAAATGGCACAACATGATCAGCCAAACATTAATTTATATACCTATCAGCTGTTAGTCTTCCATTTTCAACAAAAACCAACTCTGTACGAGCATCCGTACACACTCCTGCCCAAACCATCACTCCACCACCTCCATACGGCACATTTTCGGAAATGCAACACTGTGAAAATCGTTCTCCCCTCCTTCTCCAAACTCTTTCACGTCCATCAGGTGAGCACAGATTGAAACGGGACTCATCGGTGAACAGAACACAGCTCCACTGTCCAATTCTCCAATCCCTGTGATCATTTGCAAAACGCAGTCGTTCAACTCGATGCATCCTGAGAAGTCTGGGACCAGTTGCAGGTCTACTTGATATCAGTCCACTTGCTTTCAACCTCCTTCTAACTGCTTTGGCCGAAATTGAGCGTCCATGCATGTTAACAAATTGCTGGGCTACACTAGTAGCTGGCAGGTTGCGCTCCCTAAGAACTCTCAACACCATATACCTGTCTTCATTTGGATTTGTAGCTCTTGGACGACCCGAACCTGGTCTTCTGGTATATTCTAGGGTCTCTCTCTATACCGTTTTATGGCATCATGGGTTATGCTTCTACCCATATTCATAATATTTGCAATGTAACGTACACTGCGTCCATCATCGTAAAGGGCTACAGCTCGAGCCACATCTTCAGGTCGCATCTTGTTTTAAGACAAATGTTACAACCCCACTTAAACTCAGAAAATGTAAAAATAAAGAAATAACGAATGATAACGATAATGAAGCACAAAATGGTTGAGACAAAATTGTTATAGCTGAGACTCCGAAAGCAAAATTGGAATATTTGGTTGTAATAGCTTGTTTATAAAACAAAAAACAATCAACAATGTATACACGTCTCCATAACAACAGATGGCTACCATACTATTGTATGAGAAGATAATGTTTTGCAAAATACCAGCAAATATTAAAGTGTCCGGTTTTTTTTGTCCCTGAGTGTATTTTAGATGGACTTTATAAAAAATAGATAAAGAAATGTGGACCAAAGGAAATTGATAAAATATTTGTGGACTTATGATATTAATGGACAATACTGAAAATTGACGAATTCTTTATGGACAAACAATAGTGGATGAAATGTCCGTGTACCAAATGAAGACACACTGTACTACTATGAACAATATAAACTGGACAAACTGACCTGGAATGTAATTGTGTTGATACTACCACCCGGAAAGTACGTTTTCGTTTAAAAAATCTTAAATATTTCATGAAAATTTAGTGTGTTATGTATATTCTGACAGTATATTTTAACTATTTTCAAATAGTTTTATAATATAATTTAAATTAGGACTGTTTACGTAAAAAAATAAAACAAAACCTATGTAGCCCTAGAAGGCCCAGCGATGGCCTTATTAGGACCACATGATATATTGAATTCTTTGCATTAATTATTTGTTTTTATGTTTATTTACTTATTGAATTATTAATTTATTAATTCATTTGTTTGTTTGTTTGTTTATTTATTTATTTGTGTTCTCAGATTGTAAACATACGTCTTGTATATGTAGTTGAACAAAACCAAGTAACGTTATAGGCTACTATCTTCCCAATAACACCACACAGTTTCTACAGCAAATGGACAAATCAGCTTTCAAGCCACTTTTAATCTTTCTGGGACGATGAGGATTTACGATTTTGGGAAACACATCCAAAAAGAAAAATTACAAAGACAACTTTCGGTGTTCTTTTTGGAAAAGCCTGGCCAAGAGCAGTAACACTATCCAAAATCATTTCAGATTTTCGTTCCACAGGAATTTATCAATTTGATCCTAACGTCATTCCGCCAGAAAGCTTTGTTTCGAGTGAAATATCTGAATCTGATGATGTGGTTGCCAAAAGTTTTGCACCCAAGAACAATGAATCTACTTCTGCTGGCAGCTGAAAGAGGACGAGGTCTGCAGATGATTCATCAGATAGATCATTTGATAGTTCTTTCCATCATTCGTCCAGTTTGTCGTCCATCCATGTCACTACCCCTCCTTTCTTCACAGAAATTCTAAAAACATCCGAGAGAAAAAAACCTCGAGCTACTAACAGTAAAAAAAAAAAGCTTTAAACTACAGATGTAACAAAATTGTAAAATCACCGTTTCAAAACAGAAAGCCAGAGAAAATTTAGAAAAAGAAGTCTCCATCTAAACAAAAAATTCAATAACAGAATGATCTAAGCAACCAGGGACCTAGTGGCAGCAGAAAAGTACACAAGGAAAGCTGGCACTGTTTTATTTGCAAGAAGACGTAATCAGAGATATTATTTTATTTGAAATTTGCCGCAGATAATTATGTGCATGGACATTGTGTTGGATTCACGAAACAACAGAAAATTGTACATTATGAGTGCCCGGAATGTGAAAATGATTAAGTTCAGATATATTTTGAAACGTTTTATATTATTCATAGTGTAAAGGCTATTTTCTCAGTGACCTACAGTTTTCTTTATTATATTAAATAAAGTATATTTTTATTCAATCCTTTCTTCCATTAATTGAAACGTTTATCAACTCTGTTTACTTCTAAAATTTGGAAATTCAGAGCCAGCCTTCCTTGAAATCCCTGTTTCCAATAAGTGAATTATCCTTTCTTGAAATACCGACATTTTTAATAACAAATAAGAAACTACGATTGATCAGTTTTTCCATTTCCTCATGAATAAATTTTTACTTGTGTTAAATTTGAAAAAGATTAATTGAGAAAGAACCAAACGCCAGCGCAGCAAACCTTAACATGGCCTTATTTGGCGCACTTACCTTAATTCACGTGAGAGGTTGACACCTTTGATTACTTGGAAAATTTCACCCATGATCACATAAAACAAATTGATCAGCCTAATGGAGTTTCAAGATAACAAGTTTCATAAATTTCACTATGTTGCCATCTAGCGACTACAAAAGAAGTCACGTTATAACCCTAACAGAATTGCATGGAGTAATTAATAGCTTGCAGCTAGAGATGAACAACGAGCAAGAATGCAAGACTAACAGCGCCCGCAAAGTCGAAAACCCGCACGACAGCATTACCTGTCGTTGACTGATTGCAAGCAAACGTTCCAAGACATCGGGACTTCGGGAGTGATCAACTCTCGAGCGTCAAGCAGCCTTGAATCGTCACAATTGTTTATACCAAACTGAACTTTTATCTATTTTGGCAACTGTTACATATGTATTAACAATCAAGTGGCCTATTTGAAGCAACATCTCTACCTTTCAGTGTAGTAATCCGTCCCCCAATCTTTATTTAATTACTAGTCCCTTATTAAAAGACTAGGGAATTATTTTTCGTTTGAAATCAAGTATACAATCTCAAATAAAATAAAACGTTTTATTTAACGCTATGTTTTATGTTTCTTAGAAATCCAAATTTAGTTTAGAGTTTTGTTTTTATTTTTATTCATGACATGGAAATGGCTAATCTGATATATGTAGTATTATATATATATATATATATATATATATATATATATATATATATATATATGATCAGGAATTTTATGAATAGCAAATAGAAGTAGCTAGTCTTATTGCTTGAAGGTATCGCAAGTGGGGAATAAAATTTGCCAATTTGATTACTAGGAAGACAATTTAAAACATTGTAAAATGATATTTTTGCGTCGGGTTGATGTATTACCGTGTAAAGTTACATGCAAATGAGAAAGACAAAACACACTACAAAGATCAAGGCTGCAGACGGTGGCCGCCAGTGTTCAGTTACTCAGACAGGCCTTTATTACCAGCAAGCACGGAGTCGAGTACTTGTTTATGTACTCGCTTCTTGTAACCTCTCACTGCGCTGCAACTTGGCAATGCATTAAGTATGAGAAGGAAAAATAATCATATTTATCGTACCCTGACAGATAAATAATGAAGTTAATTAATATTCGAAAAAATATGTGTATGTTGTAATTTATTGTACGAGAGTGTAGTAGTGTTGTATTTCCTTACCCAAGTGGATATTTAACATGTATGAAAGTCGTGAATTGATGTAAATCATAAGGATTTTTAGAGCGATGGTCTTTCAAGAAACTAAACCCAGAATCTAAGCAAGGGTTCCTATGCTCTCTTTAAATTTCAGGGAAACTTGTACTTGTAAAATACTACGTCCGCCATGTTAAGTTCACGAACTTTATGCACCTCTTTCTCAGGAACTTCTTGAGCTAGAAGGATGCAACTTTGCACATAACTTGATATGGCTATTTTTTTATTGTTGGTTTTTGCACCCTGGTAATCTTAAGGTGGTCCCGCGCCGTGGCGTCGCGGTATAAGGCATCCTACCTAGGACTCGCGTTACGGAATGCGCGCTGGTTCGAGTCCTCATGGGAGAAGAAATTTTCTCATGAAATTTCGGCCAGTGTATGGGACCGGTGCCCACCCAGCATCGTCATGGACTTGGGGAGCTACGATAGGTAGCGAAATCCGGTTGCGAATGCCAGGTATAACGGCTGGGGGGATCATCGTGCTAACCACATGACACCTAAATTCTGGTTGGATGATCGTCCACCTCTGCTTCGACATGTGGGCGTGAGGCCAGCAGCCGGCTGGTCGGTCTAGACTCTAGGCCTTCACGGGCTGTAGCGCCACGGATTATTATAATAATGTTAAGGGGAAGGACCTCCAGGAATGACCACATGTGTCAAAATTAACATTTCTTTTATTTTAGCCTAAAAATACTTCATAGTATTGACTTCATTTGAGCGAAATTTCAAGATCGTTAGGTTGGTTTTACGTTATTTTTAAATAGCTGCTGTGCTCCAGTCCCTATACTGTATATTAAAACTTCTGTGTTGAATATCCGGAGTTCGTTTATTTTACATTTTTCAACATTTAATAAGTAATATCTCACCCCATAACAAAGGTAATTGAATAAAATTTTCAGGGCATATTCTTACATTATACATGAATAATTCTGTAAGAGGAAATTGTCAAATTGCAAATTAAAGAACAGGTAAGTTAAAAAAAAAGAAGTGTAATTTTTCTTTTCGTTCATAAAAATGCTAAATAGCAATAAAAATATAAAAATTAAAATTTCTAAAAATCATCAAACAAAATTGAGTAGCAGTCTTTCAGCTTTCGTTTAACACAAGATTTGTGATTGTGTGATACTCTTGAGAACAGATATATCATTTTCTTTATAATACTGCATTTTTGGCATTTTTACGTCTGTGATTGTACTACATAAGGCAAAAATGAAAATGTATTTAAAAGACTTTATACTTTGATATGAAACTATGTTAGGCTCTACTTAAAATAATATGACAAAAGAGATTTCCTGTAGGTCCTTCTCCTTAAAGAAATTGTATTTTTTTATTTTTCTCGATGGAAAATTTTGTTACATTTTTTTCGCAGAAAACACGTTGTAATTTTTTGTTGATTTTAGGATATGGAGCGTGAAAAATCCACGAATTATTTACACTCACCTTTCACAAATAATTCTCTCAGGGTCGATCGGGCTATGTTTTAATACGGTCACCTCAGATCAATTGGCTAGTTCTAAATTGAAACAATCCAACCCGGTTGTGCTTTTCCTAAGACCTAAGACAAATGTTGGGATGAGCCTTAAAATAAATGGACCATGGACCTACAACTCTCTCCTTTCACAAGTTTCGGCATTTTTGAAATGAAAACCTTCGAAATAGGAGCCCTAGTTTCCACATATTGCCTTCGGTACTTGGTTCGAATTTGTCCCGCGCCGTGGCGTCGCGGTCTAAGGCATCCTGCCTAGGACTCGCGTTACGGAATGCGCGCTAGTTCGAGTCCTCATGGGGAAGAAAATTTTCTCATGAAATTTCGGCCAGAGTATGGGACCGGTGCCCACCTAGCGTCTTGATGCACTTGTGGACCTACGCTAGGTAGCAAAAATTCGGTTGCGAAAGCCAGCTATAACGGCTGGGGCGGATCATCGTGCTAACCACACGATACCTCCATACTGGTTGGATGATCGTCCACTTCTGCTTCGGCATGTGGACGTGAGGCCGGCAGCCGGCTGGTCGGTCTTGGCACTTCAGGGCTGTAGCGCCATGGATTTACTTTTTACTTGGTTGGAGTTTACTCGAATGCCACTCGCACAGTGCAAGTGCTCGGAACCCTTCTCTTGTGAGGACTGCGGAAGTTTCACTGAGTGTGCAGGCTTATAATATCTTTCAGGGTTCCTGACTCACTGTTCTGTCATGTCTGCATGATTCTCTCCTCCCTCATGTGGCAGCTATTACATTACGTGCATTTTCGGTTTTCCTCTTCAAAATTCTCTGAAGTTCCTTCAGAGGAACGGAGAAATTCAGAGTGAGAAAAGTTGCTAACAGACTTGGAGCTCTCATATTCAGTTTTTCTGAGCCCAAATTCTCTTGCAAACACGCGTTTGCTCGTACTTTTAAAAATTTCTCCTCCCATTTCCCCATTGACAATGGCAATTACAATGAATAATCTTTCGAGGACAGACGATTGCGGCCCGCGGTCAGTTTTATACGTCATTTGCGTCCCTATATTTTTTGGCTCATACGCCAGTTGCGTCTCTGTATTTTGGGTGAACGTCAGTTGCGTCCCTGACACAAACAACATTTCCCTTCTCATTTTACAGACTTAGGACTGGCTGTAACATCACCAATTTAAACGTTACAGGTAGTTTAAAAATGTTATTTGTGGCATCTTCACCATACAATGTTGGTAGTGTCATTTTTTACCACAAAATGTATTAAAATTCATGATATATTACGATGTATCGAAGTTCATATGATATTTCCGTGCAGAAATTCTGCGTCATCATATGATAAAAGATGAGTGGATAGAGCGTCAGAACGTAGAGCTGAAAACCCGGGATCAAATCCCGGTGGCGGAGAGAATTTTCCTTCGTTCCACTCATCTTTCATCATATCATGACGCAGAATTTGTGCACGGAAATATCATATGTACTTCGGTACATCATAATAATATATGATACGCGAAAAATAATCGCTTAGTGATTTAAGACGGCGCTTACTCCGTCGGATTCTGGCCACTTAGTCACTCATAACGAGTGCACCTCTGCACATGTGTGGATATTGTGCCACTGTCATACATTTATGACGCAATGCATGAGGGTAGGCCACTAGGGGGAACCCAAGAGGTGGAACTTAAACTGAGAGGATTCAATCTGACATCGGGATGGGAATCCGGTGTGACTTAGTGGATAGAGCGTCAGCACGTAGCGCTGAAAACCCGGGATCAAATCCCGGTGCAGGAGAGAATTTTTCTCCGTTCCACTCATCTTTCATCATAAAATTCGTGAGCTTAATTTTCACCATAAAACTACAATCGTATTGGTTTAAAATCTAAATGACAGATTCCGTATGAAAGCCATTCTTGTCATATGACCTTGCTAACATTCAATCATGTTTTTACGAATAAAAAGCTTCTTTCTCCCTCCTTGTCTGTTTAAAGTATATATTTCAAAAACATTGGACGCAACTGACGTATTAATTTTTCGTCAACATGTTTACAGGGATGCAATTGACACCTCCCCTAATCATTACTATCACAAAGGTGACAACATCGCTTGACATTACTACCAGTGATGCGTGTAAAGTAGGTATGTCTAATTTAAAGCTTGCCGGTGTGGTACTAAATGAACGCGGTATAGGTCTCGCAAGCAGGGAATACCGACGGAAGGAATGCGAATGAAACACTGCGATAAGAAAGAGCGGGAGACAGGAAAGTTCACGAGATAGCTGGAATGATATTCAAGAGTGCAGTCGGAAGAGAAATGACATCGAGATAGTTACATTACGACATGTGAATACGAGTCTTGTATCGGATGGTATTAATAATTCATTCGTAAACATATGTTGCGCGTTTAATTAGCTTCGAATTTTTCTCTTGCTACGTTCTTTATTTCCACAGCGATGTCGTCATTTGTTCATATTCTTGGAAGAGACAGTACTTCCATCGGCTCGCATCTCTCGCCCCCTCGTCGTGACTACATACACACGTCAAAACAGACAGCAGCGCCACCACTGTTTTTCGGTAATCGTTCCTTGCGCGCGCTATAACTATACTGCCTATCTTCTCGGCAGTGTTGCCAACTGGACGGAAATTCCGTCAGTTTGACGGAATTTCAGCGTAGTGGTGGAAAAAATGGCTTTGACGGGTGACGGATTTTCTGGCGGAATTTACGATTTACATCGTCTTTTTTTACTCTTTTGCCTGCTGTCATTTTAATTGTTTAATTTTTGGGAGATTTTGCTTTTTCTTTGAACATCCCTGCCTGTGCCATACCATGTTGAAGAATCCCTTGTTTCAAATTGTCTCGTAATCAAGTCAAAGGTTGACGAATTATTATTATTTTAATCAAAATTGGTCAGTAAATTGTGTTAAAATTTGCTTTTTATTTGTATTTTTATATATTGAATGGATCTTTTTTATATTGACGAATTCTGACGGATTTACAGGTGTTAGACTGACGGGGATACAATTTATGTGTTGGCAATACTGCTTCTCGGAGTGTTACTTCTACCATCTCATCCTAAAGAAAATTTTACGATTAGTAATACTGTTGTATTTTTCTTTAGAAACTGATATGTAAAACTTCACGTTTTGTAATTACTCTCCTTTGCACATAAATATGCATAATGTTACATGTCCTTAAAATAGAAAATCTACTGGCTTTGCAAACATCACTGCACTGGTACAAATTCCTGGCATTTTATAACCTTTAAACAACGATAAGAAAACCACACGAGCTCTAACTGCGCTATTTTCATGTGATATGGATCTGTAATTGTGGAATGTGACTCCTACACGTGTTGACATTGCATAGGAAGTTCTCGCCGGCGACAACAGCCATAACAGGCAGCAAACAGAAACACACAAAGCATGTCTTTCAGGAAATCCTGCACCTATATATAGACACGAAAGAATGGCATTTGTCACGCCCTCTACCGCTTGCTTCATATCAATCCGGAGGCAGTCAGATGACTTTATTATGTAAATGGAGCATTCGGCTGTCACGCACTGTTGCCAACTAGTGGACAATTTCCCACAATGATGGAAATTCGTTAATTTCTTTTTTGTTATTTTTCTACGGCGCCATGGCCTTCTTAGTTTAACCTTGGCCTACCTAATGACAGACTTTCATTCCAGGTAGGGTTTCTAGAAACATAAATATGGGACACTCGGCACCGTTTTGAAAAATTGAGCTTTTATATACAGGGACATCATTTTATTTTTACTTGCATTTTTATTGTACCTGCATTTCTGAATGTACTTCACTCTCACCCCTTCACTAATGTCCTTGCTCCCGTCAGACACACAAACTTACGGCCGCTGTTGCGTTCGAAGTCTTCAAGCAGTGAAGTAAACACTGCAGTGTATAGTGTGTTTCAGAAATATGGTTGCGTTTTCTATAACCTATATTAATAATATCGTACTAAAAAATTATATTGAAGAAACGATAAATTCAATTTCAGAGGATATGATTCAAAATATTTTAAAAAAATATGCGTAAAGAATTGAAGCCTGCATAGTAATTAACGGCAACCATTTTCAGCAACTTGTTTAAAAATTCAGATTAGCTTATTTTGAATTGAGGTGGCTAGAAGGAAAGGAATGCTAGTGACATTTGTAATAACATGAGTTAAGTGCATCCAGTGTAAGCTAAAGTATCTAAAATTTTAGTGGCAAAGGGATATTTTAATCGCATCACACATTAAAATTTAAATAAAAATTTCACCGGTTTTACGAAAGCTTAAATATTTAATCCCCATTTTCTCAAAAGTAACTTAAGTGCACTTACAGCCCTTTACTTATGACCCCCTCAATTTAAATGCACTCTCTGTATTGTATGTTAACATCAATAATTAATATGCTAAATAAAGTAGACATTACATAACGAACATAGCCGCCTGAAAAGTTGAATTTTTAGAAAAAAAAATGTTACTACTCTACTGTATTTTGATAAATTCCGTAAAAGTGATAATCAAACTGAAAATCGTAATATCGTATTTCCCTACAACATAACTAGATACACTAGTTTTCTCTCCTCCTATACCTAGTAAAATGATTTGTTTACATATTTCACTAGTAACATCAAACTCCTGTAATGGAAGGGGGCAACAGTGTTTCCGAGTATAGCCAGGTTAATGTTAAAAATGTTGGTAAAAATAAAGTGATGTCCCTGTATATTTTCCTTTATTTTGCCTTTGAACAAATTAAAGAATAACCTACAATTAAATAAAATTAAATTCTAATTTATTTTGTTATTTTATTGGGTTATTTTACGACGCTGTATCAACATCTAGGTTATTTAGCGTCTGAATGAAATGAAGGTGATAATGCCGGTGAAATGAGTCCGGGGTCCAGCACCGAAAGTTATCCAGCATTTGCTCGTATTGAGTTGAGGGAAAACCCCGGAAAAAACCTCAACCACGTAACTTGCCACGACCGGGATTCGAACCCGGGTTTATTTTTTTAAATAAATTTCTGAAAATAATAAATTGAACAAACTTAATTAAAAATATGAAACTGTGTTTGTAACTCACGAGATGAATAGTAGGATATGAAGCGGTATAGGAATTACGTTAGTGATAGGCCTATGAATGCTTACGTTATGTGACGCAGTAGCGGTACTATTCATTAAAAAAATATGCAGACTTCATCAGTTCCTGGTCATTGCTCTTGTGTTTAGGAAGAGAGAAGTTGAGATATTAATTACAATTAGTGCTAGATTAAGCAATTTTATTATTCATCGTTACTTTACTAATACAATATTACTACCGGTATCTTTTAATTTCCATACGCAAATTATTATTAATGTTTTCGGCAAGAGTAGTAATCTGGCTACTGGGATGCTCATCAGAGTGATATTTATTTAATCTGGCAGAGCAGAAAGAAATTCTGTCGGCTATTAAAGGGAACTTACACCTTTCTCAAAGTAAATATTTCTACGCGCTTGTTTTACCTATCTCTTATATTTCAGGATTCTCGAACTTTTTCTCATTAACTTCCCGTCCTGTCAGATTAGAAGAAGGAAAACAACATCCCCATCTGTGGTATTAGCACTGCAAATCACCAACCTTGCTGTTGGACTTCTGTTGTATTTTCCGAATGAAAAAAAGAATAAGTTTCAGGTGCGGTCCTGCATGTAATAATTTAGAAACAAAATATTCCCTTTCTAATAATTATATTTCTGACTCATGTTTTTAAGTTAAAAAATGCTAAATAGTAATTATGCGAAAATAAATTATGTATTCTTGTTGTTTAGTCAACTGTCCGAAGACAGGTTTCAACCTCATAACTAACACCAATAAGGCATCACTCATGAGGCGGATAGGCCAGGAGATAATGGGGTAGAGTTGCCAGTTCCTTTCCCCCTCCAATGCATACATGCCGATTAGCTACATATTCCACTAGTCAGACTTCAGATGCATACAAACATTTGTTCCTCCTCTGACACATATCGTCAAGTGAGATGTACTGCCTGATAACAGATATTCATATATTTTAACTTTTAACTTTTAAATAATAAATAGAAACAGTTGTTTTTACACTTTTTACGGATAAGCTACGAGATTAACTTCCGATCAGGCCAAAAAAGCATTTTTTAATGAGATAAGAGGTATTCATTCTTAGCCGACGAATAAGGCTAGGATTGTTTTGCTAGTCTATTATATGATATTCTTATTGAATTTGGTGTTCCCAAGAAACTAGTTCGATTAATTAAAATGTGTCTCAGTGAAACATACAGCAGAGTCCGTATAGGTCAGTTTCTATCAGATGCTTTTCCAATTCACTGCGGGCTAAAGCAGGGAGATGCACTATCGCCATTACTTTTTAACTTTGCTCTAGAGTATGCCATTAGGAAAGTTCAGGATAACAGGCAGGGTTTGGAATTGAACGGGTTACATCAGCTTCTTGTCTATGCGGATGACATGAATATGTTAGGAGAAAATCCACAAACGATCAGAGAAAACACGGAAAATTTTTACTTGAAGCAAGTAAAGCGATCGGTTTAAAAGTAAATCCCGAAAAGACAAAGTATATGATAATGTCTCGTGACCAGAATATTGTACGAAATGGAAATATAAAAATTGGAGATTTTTTCTTCGAAGGGGTGGAAAAATTCAAATATCTTGGAGCAACAGTAACAAATATAAATGGCACTCGGGAGGAAATTAAACGCAGAATAAATATGGGAAATGCGTGTTATTATTCGGTTGAGAAGCTTTTATCATCTAGTCTTCTGTCAAAAAATCTGAAAGTTAGAATTTATAAAACAGTTATATTACCGGTTGTTCTGTATGGTTGTGAAACTTGGACTCTCACTCTGAGAGAAGAACATAGGTTAAGGGTGTTTGACAATAAGGTGCTTAGGAAAATATTTGGGGCTAAGAGGGATGAAGTTACAGGAGAATGGAGAAAGTTACACAACGCAGAGCTGCACGCATTGTATTCTTCACCTGACATAATTAGGAACATTAAATCCAGACGTTTGCGATGGGCAGGACTTGTAGCACGTATGGGCGAATCCAGAAATGCATATAGAGTGTTAGTTGGGAGACCGGAGGGGAAAAAGACCTTTGGGGAGGCCGAGACGTAGATGGGAGGATAATATTAAAATGGATTTGAGGGAGGTGGGATATGATGATAGAGAGTGGATTAATCTTGGACAGGATAGGGACCGATGGCGGGCTTATGTGAGGGCGGCAATGAACCTTCAGGTTCCTTAAAAGCCATTTGTAAGTAAGTAAGACAAACGTTTACCTTGTACTTTAAGGAAAGTGTATAGAGATATTCAATATATTTACGTATTTTTCTTCCATTTCCCAGCGGTCTCGAACCTTCCTTGTTGACTTTCCCTCCTGTAAACGAGATTAGAAGAAGGAAAACAACAGCCCATCTGCGGTATCAGCACTGCAAATACATCTTCACCACACGTGCTGCTAACCTTTCCGTTGTGTTTGCCGTACGAAATAACAAGTTGTTATGGAAATGTAAACACAAACGAATGTATTATTGGCAAAGAATCAAACTCAACAAAGAGCAGGCAAAACGCTCTCTGCACATCGGTAAGCGCTCTACATGCAATGCAGTATTCAGAGATGTAAAACACCGCGGTGAACTATTACCACAGTTTAGTATATACAGTCACGAAGCTTGAGTTTATGAGAGTACTAGGAACAATAGACTGTGCAGGTACTATTTCGCATTGTCTGTAATGAGGCGATAGTAGCGATCCTAGTGGTTAGCAACTATCTATGGATGCATATATATTTTTTTTACATATTTTACACCAGAACTTGTAACATGTAACCCACTAACATATAACAAGAAAATTAGAAACGTGTTAATATCTTCAATTTGATTAAATAAATTTATAGCCTTTGTGTATGAATTAATCAACCTATATTATATTTGTATTCTATAATTTTGATTATATATATATATATATATATATATATATATATATATATATATATATATATAATTGTCACGAGCGCTGCTCATTCGGTCTCAAATTTTGTTAATACTACTGCATCTCATTTTTTATATTGATTGTATTATTTTATTTCTATTTCTCTTGTTTGATTGTAATTATATTCTTTATTCTGTATACTTACTTACTTACTTACTTACTTACTTACTTATTGGCTTTTAAGGAACCCGGAGGTTTATTGCCGCCCTCACATAAGCCCGCTATTGATCCCTATCCTGAGCAAGATTAATCCAGTCTCTACCATCATATCCCACCTCCCTCAAATCCATTTTATTCCTTTGCTGTGGTCGTGCCAGAGAATCAGTCCCATTTCAAGGCTTATTTGAAGGATTTGTAACAAGCTGTTTTTTACGGTGATGGGTTGTTAGCCCTTCGCCCAACCCCCAAGCTGGAGGACCACCTCTTATCGGCTGTCCACGACTGCTTATTCAATATATTCGCAGCTACCCTCCATTTAAATTTAAATAAATAAATGTTTATTATAAATATTTACTACGTATTGAGCTTCGTGACTGTATATACTAGCCTGTGCTATTAATGCGTTTATTCTGAACTGCAAATAGTCTGAGTAATTTTCTAAGAGAAAACAGTTATGAATGTATTGTAATAGTTTGATTATAGAAAGTGATACTGAAAGTAAAATGTAAACCGGAGCCTAATTACATCAATATTTTTTTTTATTTTCTCTTTCAAATTCGGATTTTATTTCATTATTTTTAATTTTACCTTGTCAGTAGTTTTTGATTCTACAAGAATCATATTCGAGTTTTCGCAGAATACAATATGCGTCGAAACAAACAGTAGGTCTACCGAAAATGGATACTAAGCTTTTGTGTAACTACGTAGTAATCTATGAACTTCAGTTAAGTAAAGTGCTTCAGTAAACTGGGACATTATATTTTCGTGAAACAAAATTTCTTGTTCACTGACAACTTTATTTACAGTAGCGTGCAAATTAAAACGAACAACGTAATTACTTATGCAAAAACACTCAAACGGGATAAAAAAAAAGGATCTAAGACATACCTCAGTAATCTATGTGACCTCCCTTGTTCCTAATAACAGCTCTGAGACGATTTGGCATGGATTCCACTAATTTCCCACAAATATTCTTCATTTATTCATCGCGAAACCATACACCAATGAGGGCAGAAATCATCTTCTCCTTTGTAGAACAATCCATTTTTTGCATTCTTCTTTTGCAAATTGACCACAAGTTCTCAATGGGGTTGATGTCGGGTGAGTTGCCTGGCCAGGGGAGTACCTGAATATTCTTCTTGTTGAAGAATTCTGTAGTTTTTCGAGACGTATGGCATGGTGCCAGGTCTTGTTGGAACACACCTCTGCCATCCGGAAATGATTTTTGCAGCTGGGGTACGATTCTGGTTTCCAATAAGGGAATATGTTTGTCAGAATTCATCATTCCCTTGATAGGTATTAATGCTCCAGGCCCTTCATGTGTAAAATAACCCCAAAACATTACTTTAGGGGGGTATTTGGGTGCTTGTTGGAGATGAGCTGCTGTTACTTTTTCGGATCCTTTCCGTACGTAAGAAACACGGTGGCCGTGGACCTCGAAATGAGACTCATCGGAAAAAGTACATTCTTCCAGTCATTCACTGTCCAGTGTTGATGTAATTTTGCCCACATTAAGCGTTTTTGCACATAACAGGGGTTAGCAGTTGCTTCTTAATAGGCTTACGAGCCCTTCGTCCAGCTTCCAAAAGCCTACGCCGCACTGTTGTGACGTGAATATTCGCCCCAGTGGTAGCCATTAACTCTCGGGTTAAGTCGACAGCAGTTAGTCTAGGATTTAATTTACTTTTCTTGGCAATTAAACGATCATCTGCAGGTGAAGTCTTCCTTTTCCGGCCACAGTTTCCTTTTTTCTGGGGTGTGATGGATCCAGTCTCCCTGTATCGTTTTATGATCGAATTAACAGTAGCCAAACCGATGTGACATTCTGCAGCAATTTGCCTCTGTGTCATAGAAGAATGCTCTGCTAATGTTATAATTTTAGACCGTTTTCGTGGAGTTGTATCCATTTGTGAAGACGACAGAATGTACACAGGATTGCAGTATTAAGTCTTCAACACAACTGAAATGCTTATAAGTACAAAACGACAGGCAAAATGTCACATATTATAAAAAAATAATAACTACAGACCTTCAACAATGGAATTGCACGTACTACAGATGTCAATTAAAGCGGTATGAGCAGCTGTAAGCCCAACAATGACAGAAAATGTAAAAATATGTCGTGTTCGGATTAATTTGCACGCTACTGTACAAACTAATAAGTTTAAAAGCTCGTTAAGCATTAGTGGCATCTTGGATACTTACATATCCATATATAGAGTAGACAGTAAGTTAAGTCATTAATTTCAGGCGGTTATTCTTTGAGATATTTCAAACCAAAAAGGTTAATTTTCTCATTTTTGCTTCCTTTTCAAGATAAAAAGCAATTGATTTAATTCCCAGTATGCTCAGACAATTTAAGAGAGCAGTGTATTATGATAATAAATTACTGAAAGAATTTTAGTTTTGTCCTTTAAATGTGCAGAAATTTGATCCGAACAAATGTAACTTTTTAAAATTCCTTTTCAGAACGAAAAGTTACATTTGTTCGGATAAATTTCTGCACATATAAGGGACAAAACTAAAATTCTTTTAATCATTCATTTATAATTCAATGCTCTCTTACACTGACTGAGCATATTTGAAATTAAATCGCTGGCTTTCCCAAAACACGCTATGAAATATTTCATATAAAAAAATCTTTATTTAATAAAGGAAGCAAAGACGAACTGAAATTTATTTCTTTGAAATATCTCAAAGAATAACCCCTTACGGTTCATTTATTTTATTTATTTTAGTAGGTTATTTTACGACGCTTTATCAACATCTTAGGTTATTTAGCGTCTCAATGAGATGAAGGTGATAATGCCGGTGAAATGAGTCCGGAGTCCAGCACCCAATGTTACCCAGCATTTGCTCATATTGAGTTGAGGGAAACCCCCGGAAAAAACCTCAACCAGGTCACTTGTCCCGACCGGAAATCGAACCCGGGCAACCTGGTTTCGCGGTCAGACGCGCTAACCCTTACTCCACAGATGTGGACCTACGGTTCATCTTGTATATAATTTACTATAAAGATACCAACAAATTCATGATAAAAAATTAGCTGTAACTTTAAATATGTCTCATAATTCCACAATTTCTGTGTTGCCTATACATAAGTCTGTGTTAACTTCAAATCTACTCATCCTAATCCGCTACTGTGACTGAGTGGTCAAACTTCCAGCCTGTCACGCAGACGATCTGGGTTGGAGTCCCGGTTAGGCCTGGGATTTTTCGTTGAAAAGCCCATAGTGATACTTGTGACAGATAAATTGAAAAAGCCTGGTCCTGTAGTCACAAATAACTGAATTGCTTATTGTCTCAAACTACGAATAATAATTGTATTCTCTTTCATTTTGAAGTACGGTAATAATATTAGTATTCACGTAAAAAGGCAATTTGCATCCCTTCTTATGTCTTGAACGTACAGCGTCTCCATAGCTACATATTATAAAATAAAACTAGCGGCTTGTGCAGTAAATCCTGAAAACTAAGTTCATTAGACGTTCAAATAAACATTTTTCAGATTTATTTTCAATGAAGAATACCAGACATTCTGAAAGTTATTTGCTTCCATAATAATGAAAGATACTCTCTCTCGAGCCAATATTGAAGAGAACCACGCATATAAATATCTACATCACACTGCCATTAAATATATGAAAAAGATCCAATCCCACTTGATTAATAACTATAAAAATATTTGATTTTTAATAATATTATTATCTTATAGCTTTCAGTAACATATACTATATGTACTATATAGCCGCCACTCAGTAAAATATAGAAATCAAAATCTAATTTAAGTTATTCTCTACATCTACTTACATAACCCCAAAACGATTCACTTTCATATCATCAATATAGCATTAATATGTATAATTAATGAAAAATAGTCACAGCATGGCATTAGCCACAATAATATTTAATTTCTAATGGTAATAATGTCATCAAACCACCTCACGTTTTGTAGTTTTTAATATCCAATACACAGCTGTACTCAGAAAATCACACACCACAGAATCGAACCTGTAAATTATTTTTAGTAAGTTAAGTTTTTAATAACCAATTTAATTTGAGCTTTAAATATGTCAGCATCTTCCAGATCATGGCCTTCGTGTAATATTGTTTATTGTGGTGTGTTTTGTTTCATTCTGAAATGCAATTAGCTAGTTGTCAAAACTGACGACAGATGGATTTTGGAAAATAGGAAAATTATATTGAAAAATTGACATTTCACTGAAAAATACTATTTTTCTGAAAAACTTTGAGTTCCAGGCTTCAAAATGAGGGGTCACTTATTAAAATCCGTTCAGCCGTTTTCCCGTAATTTCCATTACCAATTCAAATTATGTATATAGATATCTTAAGTACGTAGTGTAGCAAATTCAGACGTAAGATCATGAAGATGTCGATGACGAAAATGATGAGGAAGATGAAGAAGATGAAGATGAAGATGAAGTTGAAGGTTATGAAGATGAAGATGACGATGACGATGAATATGATGAGGAAGATGAAATTGAAGATGATGAAAATGACTGTGAAGATGATGAGGAAGATGAAGTTGAAGATCATGTAGATAACGATAATGATGAAGATAATGAGTAAAATGAAGATGACGGTGAAGATGAAGATAGATGACGATGAAGTTGAAGACCAAGATAATGATATTCTCAGACGATGTTCGTCCAACCATATATGTCAAAACAAACACAGCTAAAGTGCGACCACCACTTCAATTTGTTTCGGATTCGCTCGTGACTGCGCTACCGGAAAACACTTTTAAAAATCAGTGACGCCTAGCGACGTCTGTGGCCTTCGGGAGAATCCCATGCAGACATTCACTGCGTAATTCTGTTTATGTGCGATTACAATTTACACATCCGATGTTTGTTACCGAACACAGACTTCGTAATTATCGCCTTTGTCTCGCCGACTACTGGTTAAGAGTCGGAAGGGACGAGTTGACCAATCAACATGAATCTTGATCAGTGGCGTACAGGATAATGTTCGAAGACACTTCTTCATCAAACATGTCCAGCCTTGCACAACAATTCAGTTTCTCTGTCATGTTGTGAATTTAATTTAATTTAGTAGTCTGACCCAATATTTTGGGTTTGCCCTGTGACACAGAATAGCTCACAAAATTTAAAGTGAAAAATTATATAAACAGGTTTCAGACAAAAGTGAATAAGACATAAGAAAAAAAATAGAACCAAGTGTAATTTAAATTGAATGTACACCATAAAGATGCTGACGAAATATCGCTACAGAAAATTTTATTATGGTGGTGACGATGGCATCTTGAAGATCTCTCGTCAGCTTGTATTTTTCCCTCCACTTTACATAGGCTTTCGGAATGGTGCCTCTCGCTCCGAAGAAAAGACCGGCAACTCTGATTTTTTCTATGTTGTATTTCGCCGATAGGTACTGAATCGTGGACTCGTAGATTTTCTTTTTCTCTTCGTTCACTTCAGATGGTTGAGTGGCTGAGATTTCAAATCTGATGGTAGGATCAATTATTTCGGCTGTCTGTTTATTCCTTATTTATAGCTATGATACCGATCCTACGATTGCTTCCACCATCAGCAATACAATGAACTTCCTCGTGAACGTCTAGATTTTTGGATCGAAGTGCATCTGCGATCATAGAACGTATGATGTTGTGACGTTTTATTCTGAGTACTTCTCCCTGTGGGCAACTACCAAGCATTATTTACTGATTATACAGAAACAATAAATAGAGAAGAGACTGATTCTGGAATTGTAATACCAAACATGAAACGTATGGTAGACGAACATCCTGAACTGAACCCTGGACAAATTTTGAGAAATGAATTGCTCGAAGCTACTTTACGTGTTTCAACACTGCTACCGGAAAGTAAAAAATTGAATAAAGCTGTAAGGGGGGAAAGATGAAAAGATCTACCAGTTAATCCAATAGCGCTAACAAATTCAGGAGATTCCAGAGGGATTAAAAAAACTTTCAAGGCGATAGCTAATTTCTATTTAATACTTTTGATGAAAGCGGAGAGAATGAGAACCGGGTATGAATATAAAGAGGAAAATAGATTACATACATGAAACACTCTGGGTATAATTTCTCGTTGTAGGTGTCCTCTTTTAAAAATAGCATTCTAGTGGCCAGTTTCTCCAAGAAATCTTTAATTTTGGCTTAACTAGTGTCAAATTAACGTTTATTTTTAACGTTTTGTTAATGTATTTTCTATTTCTTCAACATCATTTTGTTTAAAACAACCAACAATTAACTATAACAGTCGTTAACACTATTTTAACCATTCAGTAGCAGTTGGTAATGATTTTGCACATGTAAGGCAATTTTGTATTGGCTGATATTATTCTTTAAATTCTGTATTATAGAGTAAGTCATGAAACATGTATAAAATCATAACCTGGTACAGTAGGCCATGATCGATAAAGAAGAAAACAAATGAAAGTTGTAGGTGACTACTATAGAATAATAATGTTATTACAAAGTAAGGTTATAGTACTAATGCTAATAGATGACTTCTCAAAGAAGCAATTTTTGCTGAAACCTTTTTAATACAATACTCACTGAATATTTTGAAACACTATTGACATTGGCTATTGTTAGTTGAAAAGAGCCAGAATCAAGAGTAAATATGGTAGATGCTGAATTGGAGTAAGTGGTCTATTTCTGTTTGTAGGATATTCAAGTTTGATTTAAATTTCTTGTAATATTTTGAAGCCTACTTGTTTTGAAAATCTATATTGTCACAAATTGAGTACCATAATTCCTAGTTACCTTGCCACGTTGAGATTCCACATTTTCTAAATATTTAATATATAGTCTAATTGCTCGGTATCAAAATAAACAGCCGATATGATAATCAGTTCACTTTTGAAGATTATCTTCCCTATATTAGATTTCCAGTGTCTTTTAAATGTTACGTTATCAGTTATTCACGGAACATTCCTTAAAGAGAGACATAAAATCTTATTTTCACAACTTCTGTTTGAACAGCTGTGATGTGTCATCTGCCATATTTAACTATCTGTCAAATGAGTTAACTGCCTATAATCCTACATAAAGTTAACAAATAAATAACAATCTGTTAAGCCAAACTAGTGTTGAAGACATGAAAAAACTATATTTAACAAACTGTTTAGAGTTTAACATTCGTTAAATATTCTAACAATATTTTGAGAAATCGGCCATAATACTGATAGAAATAAAATTATTTAACAGTCATTAACTTCTGATATTTTTTTCGAGAAATTTCATTTCGAGCAAAGTCATTCGGGAAATTGAATTCGGAAGGAGTATATCAGGAGAATGGTATTCGGGAAAATGTCAAGGAATACAGACAGACACTTTAAAAGACACTTTTTCGACACCAGTGATGCTACGTAGGCCTACGTATAGTTTCTTAAAAACTGCTATGTAAATTTTATTTTTCAGCATTAAAATACTTCTAACAAAAAAGCATAAACTATAAAATATGTCTCCTTCGTTTGTAAGGAATTTTTATTGAAGCATTATATGGTACTAATATTTATTGTATTTATCTGATGCATGTAACGTATAAGATAAAACATTGTAATAAATATAAATAGATTATTTTCTTAATTAATAACAATGTATATCTCGAATAAATGATTTCTTAGCACCGCCACAGATACACTTGATTGTAGGCTACTTGTCACTCTCTCTGTCACTAGAGAGTTCTTGAAATTTATATTTTCCCCGCCATTCATAAAATATTTTGATATGATACCTCTTGCACAAAAGGGGAGATCTATAACTGAAACTTGATTATTATATTTCAGTATTATTTGTATTTATCCTGGTAATAACGAACAGTTTGACTCGTAGACATTTTGTTTTTCAGCATTAACTTCCCATGATTGTACGAGAAGATTCGAGGAGAACGGCAGTTACGTAGACCTTCGGCTCCCCCCTACTACCAATAATGCATAACACAATGTCAATACGGCGGTTGCTGTCGTCTGCGATACAACGAACTTTTCTGTTGATTTTCGAGTTCGTCCTTTTTTCCTGGTTATTATATGCTTATTTAAGTTGTGTTAACTCTCGCTAAGTGGTTTTATATTTTAATTTTATCCGTCTTAGTATTTATTTTATTATTGTAAATATTTTTGTTTTATTATTATTATTATTATTATTATTATTATTGTTATTATTATTATTATTATTATTATTATTATTATTATTATTATTATTATTATTATTATCTTTTGAAGAGGTGGAGAAGTTCAAATATCTGGGAGCAACAGTAACAAACATAAATGATATTCGGGAGGAAATTAAACACAGAATAAATATGGGAAATGCCTGTTATTATTCGGTTGAGAAACTTTTATCATCCAGTCTGCTGTCGAAAAATCTGAAAGTTAGAATTTATGAAACAGTTATATTACCGGTTGTTCTGTATGGTTGTGAAACTTGGACTCTCACTTTAAGAGAGGATCAGAGATTAAGGGTGTTTGAGAATAAGGTGCTTAGGAAAATATTTGGGGCTCAGAAAGATGAAGTTACAGGAGAATGGAGAAAGTTACACAACATAGAACTGCACGTAATTGTATTCTTCACCTGACATAATTAGAAACATTAAATCCAGACGTTTGAGATGGGCAGGACATGTAGCACATATGGAGGAATCCAGAAATGCATATAGAGTGTTAGTTGGGAGGCCGGAGGGAAAAATACCTTTAGGGAGGCTGAGACGTAGATGGGAAGATAATATTAAAATGCATTTGATGGAGGTGGGATATGATGACAGAGAATGGATTAATCTTGCTCAGGATAGGGACCAATGGCGGGCTTATGTGAGGGCGGCAATGAACCTCCGGGTTCCTTAAAAGCCAGTAAGTAAGTTGTTATTATTATTATTATTATTATTATTATTATTATTATTATTATTATTATTATTATTATTATTATTATTATTATTATTTTAATAAATTTGAAATTTGAAAATTTGAAATTTGAAACTGAAGTAGGGTTTTCAAACAGAGAAATACTTCATGCAGAGTATTCTATAAAGAACACCAGCAGCAAACATTAGGCCTACTTATGAGTGAGCAATGAAACTCAATAACGCCATCTCAGCATTTTACCTCCAACCGAGGCCGATCTATTGTGTGAATGCCGATCCTAGAACCACAGTCGCGTCTGTGTTGACCTCCATACTGAATTTCTAATTTTACCAAGCACCAATTGTGTCTAGTCTAAAGCTGCGGCATTGTCTTCTTCTTCTTTAATTCTATACAGATCCTCAAGGACTGAAAACAAACTATCAATCAACTAGCATTGGGGATCTTCTCTTGTCATACAATCACCTCTTCCATTGTGTTACTGCCCTGATGAAATCTATTCATTCATCACTGGAAGGTGAACGGGTGTAGATGTCTCTGCAAGCGAATCGTGATCTGAAGAGTACATGACACCACGGTATCGCAGACACGGATTAAGCGTTGCTTCACCGTTAATTAATGTTAATGATTTCTCCAACAAGCAATGAAAGATACTCTCTTGCATTAAAATGGAGGATTAAGTAATCAAATCATGATATAACGCTTTCAACTCCTGTTCCACATTGCATAGCGATCGTTTTCATAAGTGAAAATAATTGAGCGCATCATTGGCTAGGTAACAAAATTTCCCTTTTCCTTAATTGTAACTTCCTTTTAGAGTGTAAATTTCTCCTCAGGTTTATATTGATCAACAATAATAACCTAGATCGCCAAAGTTGGTAACAATGAATCCAACACTTACTGTATAGGCATCCCTTTTCCTGCCGATCTAGTAATCCATATACCTTGGATCTAGTGATGAAACAGGTGTGTAGCCAGTTCGATGTCTCTCCACCTGTAACAGGGTGAGGAAATGGTAATATGCGTTACAAGAGCGGTATGTTGACGTTTTCATGTTCGAGGAAAAGACTGAAAAAGCGAAACGTAGTTGAGCTTTTTTAATTTCCAAGAACATGAAAAGAAACATACCGCTCGTGTATCGTACATTATTTTGTGCGAAGATCGTTTATTACATACCTGAAAGACGAATTTCTAATTAGTTGCAATGAAATCTCCATGTTGGTTTCTGTTTAATGACGGCAACTTCGGAAAACCAAAATAACTTTCTTCAACATTGTTGCTATAAAATGTTTTCTGTGTTTACTATACTCCAGCAGGCCGTGATATACGTCTGTCTTTTTTTTCCCCCCCAGTCTATAAATGCGAACTTAAAACAAACGGTAAGGTTATGTAATGATTTATTTTTTCATTTTAATATTTTAATAATATTATTTATATAACATATTGCAGTAATAACATCCGCATCTGGAATCTTGTTGATTTTTTCACGGCTTCCTTAATGTTACTTGTATCAGGAATGCAATAAGTTTCGTGGAGTAGTAGACTTTACTTAATTTTTGCAAATATTTAAAAACAATAATTAACATTGCAATTTAGGTGAAATTGCAGTCGTAAGTTTCCAATTTATAATCATTACTATGTTAAACGTCTCTAAAAATAATAGACTATGTTAAAAGCCTAAAGCAGTAAAATGAATGTCGCGCTTAAGAGGTAAGAAGAGGGAAATTGTTATGTGTGTTACGTTGGGAATACTGAATGTGGTATTTCACACTTATCGCGTATTGGTTCTGTGCGGAAAACAAGCAAATGCGCACGATCTCGCACAAAAAATCATACCATCGCTTCTTAAACAGTTTAACATTTTGAGAGAGATATAGGGTCTTACTGATAAAATCTCTATATATAGACGTTTAACTGTCTTATACTTATACAATGAGTAGCTCGTTTATAAGTCGTGTGAAAATTCCTTACTAATAACCACTACATACGTCGTGTATAACAGTATAACTGTTACACAGCTACGTCATAGTTTCGTCATTACTTCATTACGAAAGGTAATAGAATATCTGAGGTTCTCTATTGCATCCGGTGGAGCGCTCTAGTGTGCCGTGTCAAGTATCGATAGTACAACTGGCTCTGATCGATTACCACGCTATATTTTGGTCAAAGAGTACAAGCTACAGCAATATTATTCTAACTAGTCTATGCTCTTTGGTTTTGTTCTTCTGTGGCTGCAAGGCAACCATCATCATAAAATGACAGTCGATACGAACAGCTGTTAGAGGGGCGGCCATTTTTTCTCTATATACAACGCTTAAACAAGGGGTTTCGTGTATATAACTACTGCAAAGCAATTCCCATTGTATAGTTACAGACTGTTTATTCATCCAACGCTTATGCATGGTTTATTAGTAACGTTTTCTGTCTCAACTCTGCATAAGTCTCGTATAAAAGCTATACATAGTTTATTAGTAAGACCGTTAGTATATAACGTAATTTTCATTATTATTGAATTTTCCTCATAGCTCACAGCTATTCACACCTTTAAAATAATTGTTGGTAACATTCAAAAGTCATAGACATTTGGTTAAATAACAGTTTTACACGTTTGAGATACATTTTCTTCAACTTGTTTTATTTTGTCAGAGATGTCTAGTTAAAGTTCTTTAAAATAAATCGTCTCCTTCCTATCACGTATTAAGCCTGGTGGCCTGTTGCGGTCTCACACCATCGTTTCAGCGGACGGTCTGTAGTGAGACTTGAGAGCAATTCTTTAGTCCTTCCAGTTGGTTGCTAGCCAAGAGAAAGCAAGTGCAGTGGACGGGAATGGATAAATAATTAAATATATTAATAAATTAAATATACAAATAAATAAAATAAATTAATTAAATAATGAATTAAATTAATTAAATAAATTAAATAAATAAATAGATAAATAAATTAATTAATTCATTAATTAATTTATAAACAAATTAATTGTTAAATAAATAAATAAATAAATTATTCAATTAATTAAAAAGCAATAAATTAATAAAAATAAATTGATAAATTAAATAAATTAATAAATTAAATAAATGAATTGATTTAATTAATTAATCAATTAAATTAATCAATTAATTAAATTAATCAATTAAATACATTAATAAATTAGAAATAAATAAATAAAATAAATTCATAAATAAATAAAATAAATAAATATATAAAATAAACTAATAAATAGATTGAATAAGTTAATTAAATAAATGAATAGATAACTAAATAAATAAATGAACGACCGAGCGAGCAAGCAAGCAAGCAAGTAATAAATAAATAAATAGATTAATAAATAAATAAATTAATTAATTAATTAAAATACATTAAATTAAATTGATTAATTAATTAAATTAGTAAATTAAGTAAATTAATTAATTAAATAAATTAATAAATTAAATAAATAAATAGATTAATAAATTAATTCATTAATTGATAAACAAGTTATTTGATAAATAAATAAATAAATAAATAATTTAATTAATTAAAAAGCAATAAATAAATTAATAAATGAAATAAATTGATAAATTATATAAATAAAATAATTAAATTAATTAATTAATCAAGTAATTGAATTAATAAATTAAATAAATTAATAAATTAAATAAATTAAGAAATATATTTAATTAATTAAATAAATAAAATAAATAAATAAGTGAAGAAATAAATAAATGTATTAATAAATACTATTAATAAATAAATACTGCTAATTAACTAATTAAATAAATACTTACGTTAACAAATAAATTAAATAATAATTGAAATAATAAAATTAATTAAGAATTGAATTACTAATACTTAAGTTAATAAAGACATTAATTTTCACGAAATAAAGGTAAAATTATACAGATTTCCCTATTCTCCTTTCATTTAAAATCGATAGCTAAATTTTCCTTAATTGGGAAACTTCCCTCGACTTCACTCAACCACATTAAAAAAGATGAGTATTCATACCCAGGCGTGGCCTTACAAATCTGTGCCTAACGATCGTGTACGCCAGATAAGGAGATCGCTTAAACAACCGGTTACAAAGTGACCGGTAATTCATAGATTACCCTTCAAGTTGCACGGGCACTGCATTTCCTTTGTCAACTCGCGGGACCGAAATCCGATCCAGTATCTCGGCGCGGCTCTTTTGTTTTGCTGGTGTGAATGCTTCTAGTTTAATCCTGTTTGAGCACCACATAAGCGGATTAGATAGTCAGCAAACAGTGGTTGTGACGTCACTGGATTCATTGTTGGCCAATTTGTATATTGTTTTTACAAGGCATCGTGACATTGGAACTCTGCGGGGTGCCTGGCCATGAGTTTAGTCTACTTATGGGCACTCCTTCAGAAGAGAAAACATTTACACAAATAGTCACTTACCACCGCGGACGAATTTCACCAGCACACATAAATCCTTGTTGAACAGGACGTCGTAGTGCTGACACAACGTCTTACGAGGCTTACAGTATTACGTAAATAAGTATATCATTCCAGATCAAAATTAGATTCAAGTGCAAAGAAATATTTTTTTCTTTTCCTTATGAGGTTAAAAGAAATGGATTTTAGTATCCCTAATTCCAAAACGTGGTTTTGGGCATACCTATCCTCAGGGCCGGTTTTTTTGTTAGCAGCGATAAATATGAAATGTGACTGAGGGAAGTACCAAGAGGTATATGTAGATTTTATCATAAATGTTACTAATTTATCTATAGTAATGTCACGATAGGTCTGAGATTTGCCGATAAATCGACGAGCGAAGCGACGTGAATAAAATAAAAATGTAAATAATATATCCCTAAAATTCGATCACAAAATGTTAAGAATTGTATATTAACGAATAACCTATTCAGACATTGTGAAGTTGAAATCGTTGCTTACGAGATTATAATCTCGTAAGCAACGGTTGAAATACTCGTAGATGAATATCGATTACTGCTATAAAGAAATTCGATGTTATTATTCAGTAATGCCAATTGCGAAAAGCGAAATACAGGTTTAACAATGCTAATTACATGTACTGCACTTTTCTCTTATTATTATAACATAAATACATTTTCATTATCTGCTGAAATCATATTTTTAGTAGGTTATTTTACGACGCTTTATCAACAGTTTAGGTTATTTAGCGTCTGAATAAGATGAAGGTGATAATGCCGGTGAAATGAGTCCGAGGTCCAACACCGAAAGTTATCCAGCATTTGCTGATATTGGGTTGAGCGAAAACCCCGGAAAAAACCTCAATCAAGTAACTTGCCCCGATCGGGAATCGAACCCGGGCCACCTGGTTTCGCGGCTAGGCGCGCTATCCCTTACTCCACAGGTGTGGACAAATCATAATTTAATTTAACAGTAACAGTGGGGACAGCTATATACGAATGCTTATGTATTCACAGCGAGACATGTTGCTACACAGTGAAGCCATCTCTGTATTGATAGGCCTAATTAAAACACGAATTTTATTACGCATACGGAAGGCAGTTTGATCAAAGACCTTATTATTACTATGCAAGGTCTTTAGGTTTGATATGCGATGATGTTACATAAATTTGAACATCTGACTTTCTATTAATTGTTTCATTTCATTCACAAAATACAAATTTTATAGGCTATAATTATTATAGGTTAAGTTACCTGTGGGAGCAGGACCAATGTCAGCTGTGCCTTATTTCGACCGTTACAATCAGTGCTTCACGAAAGCATTTTTTATAGCTCGACAAACGCATTCTCGCTGTAGTGTGTAACGGAACTAAAGCTGCATCTACACAGTTCAATATTCCAATCGCGTATGCGTGCAATCTGGGAAGAATATTGAAAGAATCAAATTTAAAAGGTACGTTCAATGAAGATGCATGAAGGTTTTGTGTCTACATGGTGCGCCGTTTTGAACGTCGTCTTTTACTGCGTAAATATATTAATTAATATTAAATATCAATCTTGCATTCATTGCTTTAAAGTTGAAAGAAAAGTTTAACCGTGTAGTTGCATCTTAATGCATTCATGATCATCAGTTTACGGGGAAACAGTTGGCGACAACGACTAAACAAAAGAACGACCATGCGATAAATTGATAGCGATAAATCTAGCTGCAAAAATTATCGCAAAGTGTGACTGTGATTGGTTGGAATTCAAAATTTCATTACACTTCATTGGTCGGAAATGGAATGACGTCATATAAACGAAATAGTCACAGTAAATTTGTTTTGAATTTTCGAGAAAATTGACTGTTTCTGTGATAAATCTTCATTTCTTGAATAAAAACGAAAATGATTTTTTTTTTTAAGGAAATACAGTATATTAGTTTTGAAGATGTTAGTTGCAAAACAATAGAGAAACAGATTATTTTGTAATTCTATTATTCTATTTAATTGTAGGCCTATATGATTATGTCTCGTGACCAGAACATAGTACGAAATGGAAATATAAAAATTAGAAATTTATCCTTTGAAAGAGTGGACAATTTCAAATACCTTGAAGCAACAGTAACAAATATAAATGACACTCGGAAGGAAATTAAACGCAGAATAAATATGGGAAATGCCTGTTATTATTCGGTTGAGAAGCTTTTGTCACCCAGTCTGCTCTCAAAGAAATTGAAAGGTGACATAAATGTTATCGTTCTGCACATGACTTTTATTGCGATTTTCGAAAAGAGACTAAATTTCTTCACTGTCTGCTGTTTGTGTAAGCAACTTCCGTCTTGTTTTACGCACAATCGAAAGTGCAGATGTGGCGTGTACAATATGTGGAGAAAACGCAATGGAAATGGAACATGGTCCGCCTGGTGGGAGGGGATGGAACAATTCTGTAACCGGATGTGATTAGTTACCAGTCATCTGGCAGCCTCATTGTTCTGTAAGCGATGCGTTTACTTAACGGAAAAACCCGCGGGTGTCTAAATGCGTTATAGACGAAGACCACTGTCGCTTTCCACCAGCAGCTTTGCTCTATCCTGAGCCAGATGAGTCCAGTTGATAAGCGCGCTGTCACTGATTGCGGACAGCACTGTCGATTATAATTGATTGCCAACTCGCTTGTGTTTATCAGGATACGATCAGTATTGTCTGTTGTCACACTGTGTGTACACGATCAAGCGAGCTTCATACTGGACAACAGACGAGTATAAATACAATACTCGTCAACATTAGGAAGGTTATGTAACAGGGATTGGATTGCCGTACGTCCAGAAATGTCAAAATTATCCTGTTTTAACTTTAAAAATTCTCCCACCCTGTTCCCTGAAGTATTAAACACTAAGCTTGAAATACTTTGTATAAAGTTTAAAATATTTATTTATTTATTTACTTACTTACTTACTTATTTAATCTGACAGGATTAAGGCCATAAGGCCTTCTCTTCCATCCTACCGGATAGCATATATAAAGTCCACACCTGTGGAATAACGGTCAGCGCGTCTGGCCGCGAAACCAGGTGGCCCGGGTTCGAATCCCGGTCGGGGCAAGTTACCTGGTTTAGGTTTTTTCCGGGGTTTCCCCTCAACCCAATACGAGCAAATTCTGGGTAACTTTCGGTCCTGGACCCCGGACTCATTTCACCGGCATTATCACCTTCATATCATTCAGACGCTAAATAACCTAGATGTTGATACAGCGTCGTAAAATAAACGAATAAAAAAGCATATATAAATACAAAAAGAAATACAAACGCTGATGAAAATAATACAAATTAAATTAAAGCCCTATAGAGGGTCAACACGGTCAAAAGAACATTATAGAGCTCTCATCGAGCTAATACAAGAAAAAAAAAAGAGAGAAAAACAGAGATAGCAATGATGATAGTGATAACTGATAATTATTATTATTTTTTTATTATTATTATTTATTTTTTATTTATTTCGAATATTAATGTGCAAAACAACAGCACAAAGCCAATTACAGTTTAGCACAAAATAAAAAACAAAACAACAAATGATTATGAGAATGAATGACAGAAAATGGTAGTGAGATGAAATACAATCAATATAATGGTCAACATTAACCATTCACCAAATGCAACAAAATAAATGGCAATATCTAACAAATAATAAAAGATATTAAATAGCGAGTAAGGATATATCATGCATAAGTAAAATCAAATCAGATCTTGCAAATTAGCACTTTTAATACACCTGGCTATTGGAGAAAGGGATTTAAATAATTTAGTGAAAAAAATTCTTTGACCACAAAAACCTTTCACTGGAATTCTAAGGTAGGTATTATGTATAAAAGAATCACAATCAATGACACCATTAATAGCATTATTAAAGAAAGTGTAATCAATATCCTGACGTCTCGAATAATAATAATAATAATAATAATAATAATAATAATAATAATAATAAATACATTACATATTAATTGTCATTTTTACAACAGCATAGTTACAATAGTTACTATATGTCATGGGTTAAGCCGAAGTTGCGCAATCTGACAGGTGTTCAACAAGCAGTTCCATGCAGTACAATGTGATTTTTTAATCTAAATTTGAATTTTGATATTGTCCAACAGTCTCTGACATGGACAGGTAGAGAATTCCAGAGGCGTGGAATCGATATGCTGAAAGATGATGAGTAGAAGGATCTTCTGTGCAGAGGAATAGAGAGAAGGTACATGTTCCAGGTTCGAGGTAGTGAAAGGTAAACAAAATGAGATGTATCATTCCGTAAATTTTGAGTTCTGTCACTACAGCCCTGAGTTTGGTCATTTTCAATACAGGGTAGATATACGGCCATCGTAAGTAAAATAGTTTCGATGAAAGAGTAATGGAACGGAGACAAATTCTCTCCGGCGCCGGGATTTGAACCCGGGTTTTCAGTTTTCAGCTCTACGTGCTGATGCTTTATCCACTAAGCCACACCGGATACCACCCCGGCGTCGGACAGAATCGTCTCAGATTAAGCTCTAACTCTTGGGTTCCCTCTAGTGGCCGCCCTCTGCACTACGTCATAGATGTCTATGAACGTAGGACCGAAGTCCACACATGTGCTGAGGTGCACTCGTTATGAGTGACTAGTTGGCCGGGATCCGACGGAATAAGCGCCGTCTTAAATCACGAAGTGATTTACGCATTTTTCTCCGTTCCATTATTCTTTCATCGTATGATGACGCAGAATATCTGCAAGGAAATATCATATGTACTTCGGTACATTAAAATAATATGTAAATTAGTTTCGCTTGATACGGAGATCATTGTGAGTCAAAGCAGCTGAACCTACAGTGAAGCAGTCCTCCCACACTCTGCGGTACTGTGTCTACATTTGTTTATTCGTGTGCATGTCTGTGTAAGTCGGAGAGCAACAGAAATAGTACTAATGTACAAAATACCACTTAGATTTTAGTAACAGTAATGACAAAACATTAAGCAGCTTATATAATAAAAGATTATTTTTATCGGTTCCAGGAGCCACAATATTTTGCCCACACATAAAGGATGCGTCAGAAAGAACGGATGAATTTCAAACTATCGATACGCAACGAGGAGAGAGATATAGTGAGGGGGACCACGACTGTTGGGTCAGCCAGAGAATGCAGTTTCAGTTGAGAACATGGTGTTGGTCTGGTGTACACGTGCTTTCATCGTAGAGACATTTTTGAAAAATTAAGAGTCTGTGATCGCCACTCAGGACTCATTTAGACATCGGACGTTATGCTAGGATTCCAACTCGGAATACAATTTTGCGGTGGGTGGCTTCATTTCTTACCACAGGTTTAACATTAAAGAAGAAATTACCTGGACGAACACGGAGCGCGTGTACACCTGCAAATGTGGAGACAGACAATAGGTTGTCCGGCCACCTCAACGATCAGCCCGCAAACATGCTATTGCACTGAGATTGTCCGAGGCTACTTCTTTCTTTGAGACCATTTCAAGGCGTAAGTTTGTAAACATCGATCACATACACTGGACGAACTGAAGGCGGCGATTCGTGAAGAAATCGTGGCAATTTGCACCAGCTATGACTGTGAAAGTGATGCCTGTATTGAAAGCCAAGGACATCATATGGATGATGTTTTTCATAAATAAACTGCATGTATTGGTGAATATGTTGATAACAATAAATTTTTGATTTGATGAATCCTTACAATTTTCTTGCCATGTGAAATCCATCCGTTCTTTGTGACGCACCCTGTACAATGAGAAATGAGTTAGGCTTCAGCGCCGAAAGTTACGCTGCATTTACTCTTAATGGGTTGAGAGAAACCATTCGAGCTAAGATAAAGATACATTTACTGAAATATATTAAACAAAATACTTGATTAAATAGCGAACTTACTCGTGTTAATAAAATTATGTAAGCATGTGCGGCTTACATCTGTTTCGGTGCTACTTGACACCATCCTCAGAGCCTTCTGTGTCTCGGCGTCATCTCAACATCACTGCCTGTTGTGTGGGTGCGTTCGTGCGATGAGGAGTTAAGTCAAATAGTGTGTGTGTTCTGAAATTGATTTGTGTGTTGAGAATTTGATTGGAGTGTGTTTTAGTGTGTCTGTATAATTCATATTATTCTAGTGTGTTGAGTTTTTGGTTTTGGGTTGTATGTGTAGGATGTTCATGTCTGTATATGAAATATACATACATTCATATACAGACACGCTAAAACACACCCCAATCAAATTCTCAACACACAGATCAATTTCAGAACACACACACTATTTGACTCAACTCTTCATCACACGAACGCACCCACACAACAGGCAGCGAAGTCCACACCTGTGGAGTAACGGTCAGCGCGTCTGGCTGCGAAACCAGGTGGCCCGGGTTCGAATCCCGGTCGGGGCAAGTTACCTGGTTGAGGTTTTTTCCGGGATTTTCCCTCAACCCAATACGAGCAAATGGTGGGTAACTTTCGGTGCTGGACCCCGGACTCATTTCACCGGCATTATCACCTTCATTTCATTCAGACGTTAAATAACCCAATAAAATAAAAAAAAAAAAAAACAACAGGCAGCGATGTTGAGATGACGCCGAGACACAGAAGGCTCTGAAGATGGTGCCAAGTAGCACCGAAACAGCTGTAAGCTGCACATGCTTGCATAATTAACACAAGTTCGCCATTTAATCAAGTATTTATATTCAAGTGTTAAAAGTAGCGTACGAAAGATTCAAAATGGATTATATTAAACAATATTAAATATCTATGCAACGCAAAAACACGCTCTCAGGGACGCTCTGTGCCCTTCACTGAATCTATGTAGTGACAATATCTTGAGATATGCAACAATATACTCTACTGTTTTTGAAAAGTGCAACACCCAGAAGGAATGGCCCGAACGACTCCAAACTCAGGAGATGTGTAGAACAGTGCCACCAATAATTGATTGCGTTTCCAGAGGGATGGCATACACATAGGCCCAACAGTGATGTCTCTTGTGTCACCAGCATGGTCAGTTAGAATATTTTCATATATGTATGCGGGAGGCTATTTTTATTATCAAAAGCGGACATGTGCTCATAAATGCTGGCTTATGATAATCCTATATATATTGCGGAAATAATTATCTATAAGCTATAATAAAAGACATGTATTGCATAGACATTGTAACTATTATTATATAAGATGTTGAACGGCTAATGCCCTTGCAGAAATACAAGACGTAAGCTGTTAGTGCTATGACATTCAAAAGTATAAATAAAGACAGCATAATAATTATTTTTGCTTACCTCATATGAAACAAAACAACTTCCTGATTAAAGGATTTCAGTCATCTCACACTTTATAACAGAACACAAATCAACATTCTGTCACAAACAGTGAAGTGTAGGCTGGATAAAAGTTATAAACTGCGCAGTGAAAATGGTTAATGTAAGGAATAAACAATACTAATATATTTCCCGGTGTGTTACGTTTGCACCAATCATTGTTTATAAGGGCTATCATAAGCGCCAATGACGACTAAACTAAAGCACCAAAATAAACACAATATCGAAAAATGAAAATCGCTACAAACAATGCTGTGTCATGTACAGTGGCAAACATTTTCAAGTATCGAAAAATATTTATAACGGGCGGTGGTGAAATTCCACGAGGTGTACTTTTGAAGCTTTTTCAAGCAGAATATTGTAACTAATGACAAAGTCACAGATATTTTAAGTGAGTCTATAAATCACGCACATGAAACACTGAACGTTCAGGTACTGAATAACCACATTTTACGAAATAGTTGTGGTAGTAGATAAGAAGATTAATTACAAGAGAAACTCAGCAAGATAATACAACAAAAGTTAAATGAGATAGAAAATATTTCGTTGAATTCGACAGCCATTTTGAATGTTGTATTGTATTGTACTGTATTGTATTGTATTTATTTACATTCCATGGCATTTACATAGTTTTATAGCTAGAATATGGAACATGCCAAAAAATCTTAATACTACTACAAAGTCTTAATTATAGTCACAGTCTACTTGAAATATACACAGAAGAGTTTTACAATATACTAGTACAACACAAGAGGTTAGTATCAATACTTCATACAAGACAGAAATATTCATGCAGCGTTGTTGAATGTCATGAATTCACCTACAGAATAGAAGGCGTGAGAAAATTAAGTGCTTCTTTAATTTATCCCTAAATAATATTATGTTTTGAGTTTGATTTTTTTATATCCATAGGGAGATTATTAAAAATTTTTACTGCCATATAATGCACTCGGTTTTGATAGCACAATAGTCTTGCCGATGGAGTATGAAAGTCATTTTTGACAAGTACAGTACTTATGCTATGAAACTGTTGAATTAGTTACAAAGATTTCACGATTACAGACAAGGAAGTTTATTAATGAAAAAATATACTGACAAGCCATTGACAATATTTTACAGTTTTTTGAAAATGGTCCTATACGATTCCCTAGATTTGACACTTACTATTATTCTAATTATTAATCTTTTTGTACTAGGAATATACTGTTACTATCTGTAGAATTTCCCCAGAATATTATTCCAAAACTCATTACCGAGTGAAATATGCAAAGTATATTGTTTGTAAGGTATTGGTATTTACTATCTCTTGCATAGATCTAATAGCAAAACATGCTGAACTAGTTTTCAGATAATTTCTATAATATTATTTTTCCAATTTAACACATTATTAATTTGTAAGCCAAGAAATTTGGTTGTTGTTGTGGTTTCTATTAAGGATCTATTAATAATTATTACGCTTGAAATTTGTGAAGTTGCATTTGGACAGGATTTAAATTGGATTATGTTAGTTTTCTTATAATTTAACAGTAATTTATTGTCTGAGAACCAATCACATATTTGAAGATTGGAATGTGTTGGAATTATTGGCTGGAATTACTATACTTTTGTCATCTGCAAATAATATGGGATGACCTTCATCTTTTATTAGGGAGGGGCAAGATCATTTATAAACACTAGAAAAAGTAGGGGAACCTAATATTGATCCTTGTGGAACTCCATTTATTAACAGTTCGAATGGTTATGTACAGGAAAAGAAGGAAATCACTTCGTGTTGCTCCCAAACATTCGAAATAATCTGTGTTACAATTTAAAAATATAGGTATACGCTGAGTTCTTATTGAAGAACGTGAAAAATGTCTGTATGTTAAATACTGAGAGTGAAGTAATTGTTATGTTAACTCAAACTAATTTGCAATATTTTAGCAGATGGCATATCTATGTATGTTCAACATTTTTTCGTAACTGTATAGATGAGTACAATCGCTTTATTTCATATCGTATTTATCATCATATTAGTAAATATGCGAACAGAATTAGCTTATTTCCTCCATGAACTGACTAGCATGAAAAGGGGTACAAGTATCACGAACTTCGGGCTCCTCGATTGTGAAGCTTAAGTGACAGTCCACTTCACCATTACGACGCTGCATCTTCAGCTACTTATTCTCACAACCATTTACCGTTTTGGTAGTGACTGTACTCGCACTTCACAGCTATCGTTCGAGATGGCCTCCAGAGAATAATTGAATATTCTGTGGGAATGCGCGCTTCTTATCCCCTTTCACTCTCATTGCCACTCTGTCGACATCCTCATACGTGCAGAGATAGTGTGGTTCAGAGTTCAGAGGTTTTCAACCTCATGTTCCGTGTCAAGGATGGCCGAGGATTCGCCACGGCTTCACGGATCGACTCTGCATGGGCTTCAGTCAGAAGTTGGTCATAATAGTTCTTCATTCAAGTTCCTCTCAGACTATGATGAGTGCTCAAAGACGATGAGATGATGATGCAATAAATTGGAGTAATGGTAGACGAGAACTCAAAACACATGCTTGAAAGCTGTCATAACTCATAGCTAGACTGCGATTATAGGGTCTACCTACGAAAATGTTATATATTGTAGGTTATAATAATAATAATAATAATAATAATAATAATAATAATAATAATAATAATAATAATAATAACAATATAGGTCAGTTTCTGTCAGATGCGTTTCCAATTCACTGTGGGCTAAAGCAAGGAGATGCACTATCACCTTTACTTTTTAACTTTGCTCTAAAGTATGCCATTAGGAAAGTCCAGGATAACAGAGAGGGTTTGGAATTGAACGGGTTACATCAGCTGCTTGTCTATGCGGATGTCGTGAATATGTTAGGAGAAAATCCACAAACGATTAGGGAAAATACGGGAATTTTACTTGAAGAAAGTAAAGAGATAGGTTTGGAAGTAAATCTCGAAAAAACAAAGTATATGATTATGCCTCGTGACGAGAATACTGTACGAAATGGGAATATAAAAATTGGAAATTTATACTTTCAAGAGGTGGAAAAATTCAAATACCTGGGAGCAACAGTAACAAATATAAACGATACTCGGGAGGAAATCAAACACAGAATAAACATGGGAAATGCTTGTTATTATTTGGTTGAGAAGCTTATATCATCCAGTTTGCTGTCAAAAAATCTGAAAGTTAGAATTTATAAAACAGTTATATTACCGGTTGTTTTTTATGGTTGTGAAACTTGGACTCTCACTTTGAGAGAGGAACAGAGATTAAGAGTGTTCGAGAATAAGGTGCTGAGGAAAATATTTGGAGCTAAGAGGGCTGAAGTTACAGAAGAATGGAGAAAGTTACACAACACAGAACTGCACGCATTGTATTCTTCACCTGACATAATTAGGAACATTAAATCCAGACGTTTGAGATGGACAGGGCATGTAACACGTATGGGCGAATCCAGAAATGCATATAGAGTGTTAGTTGGGAGGCCGGAGGAAAAAAGACACTTGGGGAGGCCGAGACGTAGATGGGAAGATAATATTAAAATGGATTTGAGGGAGGTGGGATATGATAGAGACTGGATGGTGTTGCTCAGGATAGGGACCAATGGCGGGCTTATGTGAGGGCAGCAATGAACCTCCGGGTTCCTTAAAAGCCAGTAAGTAAGTTACAATAATAATAATAATAATAATAATAATAATAATAATAATAATAATAATAATAATAATCCGTGGCGCAATAGCCCATGAAGAGGCCAGACCGACTATCCGGCTGCTGACCTCACGTCCACATGCCGAAACAGAGGTAGACGATCATCCAACCAGAATGGAGGTATCGTGTGGTTAGCACGATGATACCCCCAGCCGTTATAGCTGGCTTGCGAAACCGGATTTTCGCTACCTATCGTAGCTCCCCAAGTGCATCACAATGCTGGGTGGGCACCGGTCTCATACACTGGCCGAAATTTCATGAGAAAATTTCTTTCCCCATGAGGACGCGAAGCAGCGCGCATTCCGTAACTAGAAGGGTTTTCAATTGTGTTAGCCTACAGCCTTGATAACTCGCACTGGGTAGACATAACGGCTCGGTTAGAAAAGCCAACGTACTATGGTAGGAACGATAATGATTTCAAAATCAAATGTAGGAAACAGAAAACGGATGTAGGTAAATTCTCATTTTTAAATAGAACTATAGATGATTGGAATGACCTACCTGTAGCGGTCTTTGAGGGCTGTCCTTCCTTAAAGACATTCAAGAATAAGTGAAAAAGTTGTGTATAAAGTGTAAATTAAAATTAAGGTGACATTTAACATTTAATTTTTTTAAGGTGACATGTATTTATTTAGACTGACGAGTTACTCCCTTGGTTCGACTTGTAAATTATTTAAAAATATCATTACTATTTAATACGAGAAAAATTGTACCGGCACCGGGAATCGAACCCAGGACCTCTCAGCTCTTCGCGCTGAGCGTTCTTTCCAACTGAGCTATGCCGGGACATGATCCACGGCGCCGGCATAGCTCAGTTGGAAAGAGCGCTCAGCGCGCAGAGCTGAGAGTCTTGGATTCGATTCCCGGTGCCGGTACGAATTTTTCTCGTATTAAATAGTAATAATACATATTGGCTACTTTATAGTAGCCGTGTAATATTCAATGAGGTGGGCGAGACCTCATACAAAATGAATATGTGATGTATTTAAAAATAGCTTGTAAGAGGGTCTTAGACTAGAAATGTTTAGTTTAAATGTAGTTCTGTTTATAAGTATGTCTTATTTGAACTGTTGTATCAGTGAAGCGAGGTGAGTCAGTGAAGTTATGGTTTTATAGTGCAGTGAATATTTCCAATCAGTGATAATTTATAGTGTCAGTGAAATGTGTTCTATAGCGTCAGTGAAATGTGTTCTAAAGTGTCAGTGAAATGCGTCATAGTGCCACTACAGTGAGTGAGATGAGAGTAAAGTGAAAGATTATTATCAGTACCAATGTGAAACTTATGTAATGCCTATACATATGTAGGTTGTATTGTAAAATTAGGTTCACTTATTAATTAGATTATTTTGTGTATTATTATTAATTAAATTGCATTGTGTATTCTTATTGTATTGTGTATATAATTGGATTGTGTATTGTAAAATTGTATTGTGTATTGTATAATTGTATTGTGTATTGTAATTTTATTGTATATTGTGTATACCACTGCCACTGGGTGCTTGCCCACTTGCAATGTAAATAAATACATACATATAGGATGGGATATTAGGAACCATTTACAGAAAAAATATTTTTTGTCCAAAAATGTCATATTTTCTCTATAGTAAGTAAAGTAAATTTTGCAGGGGGAAATGGAATACCTCGAGATGTTAAATGGAGAACAGAGTGAGACGGACCGCATATAAAACCACGAGGTACTTTCATCTTGTACTTCTGTTTCCATGGTAGCAGTCAATTTTTTTCTTGTAGGCTTTCTCGAATAATAGACGTTTCGCGTAAAAAATTTTTCTCCTTCTTGTCCAAAAGAATTGTTGCATCAAGTTCCTGTAACCTTTAGACACGCTCCACCGCCAGTGTAATAAAATTCTGTTTCCCTAGTCATTCCTCTTTGTATAATTACACAATAATTATTGTCGCCACTTATTATATCACCGTCTCTGAACAGCTCCTGTGAATACACATGGATGTTAAATAAAGAATTGCGAGTTACTAATCGCTACTATTTAAGCGTTGTTTACAGATATTTTTATGTTCAGTGATTGGCTGTGACTCACTGGATAACAAGCCTGCACATTGTAATCACTGAGGTATGTGAAATCTGCCGGAAGTACTTGAAAAAAACTTCGAAGACATGTGCTGACAGCTCAATGGAACAAGGTGCATATACAGTCTTACAGGCTTGAAGACTTGAAAGTACATGAATGCATTATCTTATTCATTCTTAGTCGTATCTCGTCTTTACTGAGCATTATGAACAGGAAGGCATCTTTAAACCAAAAGCCATTACGAATTCCCGAATTCCTACCTGTTCACAACTCGGGAACCTGAAATTCTGTTCTATTTTTTGTATCTTCTCTTCTCTTTCTTTTTCTTCTTCTTTGAAGTTTTCTCGTTTAAAGATTTGTTTTGAATAACACGGGGTATAAGATGATAGGCTAATCCTATCGTCTTCTTAGATAAAGGAAATAAGTCAATCTTAAAAGCACCAAATGCATGATCCATTATCTCAGAATGTAATAATCACATTACTCTGCCTTCACTGATGTTTAGAGATAACCAGTGGAAAAGGAGCGTTCAATTATTTTTTATTAGTTATTTTACGACGCTGTATCAACATCTCAGGTTATTTAGCGTCTGAATGAGATGAAGGTGATAATGACGGAGAAATGAGTCCGGGGTCCAGCACCGAAAGTTACCCAGCATTTGCTCGTATTGGGTTAAGGGAAAACCCCGGAAAAAAACCTCAACCAGGTAACTTGGGCAGGGCATAGTTGCGCCCCACAGTCATATAAAATTCAGCAGATAAAAAAGGGTCCCTGTTTTGTGGGCATAGTTGCGCCCCGTTCCCATCAGGTAGAGAAAGGGCATGGCACAGTTGCGCCCCGATGAAATAGGTAGAGAAAAAGACACTACGGAAACTCGAGACTCGTAATCAACCAACCTTATTCATTTCTTATTCGATTTAATATTCATTATCGATACCGTTAAAATGAACACCATGAAGTTGGCAGTACTTTATTAACTGTTTTCTACTGTTTATGCAGTGATTTCAATAGCCTACTGTTAAAATGAACACCATGAAGTTGGCAGTACTTTATTAACTGTTTTCTACTGTTTATGCAGTGATTTCAATAGCCTACCGTTAAAATGAACACCATGAAGTTGGCAGTACTTTATTAACTGGCATATTCAAATGAGTGAGCCGTTGGAATAGGGACCTTAGCAGTCTTGACATTTTATTAGTGATTTTCACACCGTCTGTGATGTATAGTGAGGTTAATTTAAAATGAATGTTAAGTTTAGTGAAAAAGGTGAAGAGATAATAATTCACAATAGCTCTAAGTTTCAATTTTCGAAACCCTGTACCGTAGGGTTAAGATATCGATGTAGAAACAAAAAATGCAGTTCATTTATTGTGTGTGATCAATAAAAAAGTGTTATTTTAAATAGCAAAATGGATCATACGCTAGGCCTACCTGATTTCAATGCAGCTATCACTGCAACATTTTAAAATTATTTACTTATTTTATGACAATCACTTTCGTGTGTACTATGCCCATCAGGGCGCAACTCTGCCATGTCCCATCTGCTACCTGATTTATTCGGGGCGCAACTATGCCATGTCCCATTTGCTGCCTGATTTCTTCTGGGCGCAATTATGCCATGCCTAGGCCTCCCAATTGATCGCGGGGCGCAACTATGCCATACCGACAAACGGGTAACTTGCCCCGACCGGAATTCGAAACCGGGACACCTGGTTTCGCGGGCAGACGCGCTGACCGTTACTCCACAGGTGTGGACGCGTTCAATTACTACCCAGACGGTGTCAAAGATGACGCTTTCCTTTGAAGAGATAAGATAAAGAGTTTGTTTATTGATTAGACCTTCTCAGATGACGCCCCAATCACAAGGAGTCGATGTCTACCAACAATGCGTTAGAAATTGTAATTGACGTGCCGACATTTTATCCACGTAGAGTATACAGAGTGGAAGTGCAATAATCCTGCAGATTGAAAGGAACGATATGGTATACTTAAATGAATAGAAAAGGTATAAGTATTACGTTTTGTGATTATGGTGTGTCCAAAACTACTTCCGACCTGACAAATGGCGCCTTTGGCATATTACCATGGCAACCATTCAAATCAACCAATCACGAGAGACCCGTAACCACAGTAACGGGACGGTGTTGCCGTCTTTATGTTTACAAGTTGCACTGAATGCAATGTCCGAGATGACTTTGAGTTGGCTGGTTAGCGCGTGCGTTGTGTGAATTAAAAATATTGTTTAGTTTTATTATTGTTTTAGTGTATCGATAATTATTGTGTTTAAATTATATTACGCGTGTTATTTCCGTTGTCATCGGTGGAGTGTATGACTAGTGTGTGTTTTCTAGTTTCTGCGAGAGTTTCTAAACAGGTGACTTGTGCAATGTCGGAAGGAAGGAAGGAAAGACAGGCGGAAAACAAAGAATATTCCGTGGTAAGAATAAACATGAGTATATAGTATATACTGGACTTTTTTTTAGTATATACTCTTCTTAATAAGAATAAAAACATTTGAGTACCTACTCATTTTTGATTACATACTCATAACATGGAAGCATAGTAGAATATACTCAAGTGTCCATCTTGTACAGAATATATACTCATGCTTGATAAGAATAAAAGCTAGTATATTCTCATATTTATAAGTTCGTTCTCATGTTATTCTGTGTATGGTTTGTAGCAGGCTCAATTCTGAATATTTGTTGATTTGTGTTCAGTTTAAAGTTAAATAAAAAAAATGGCAGAATTTATGAACGATGTAGTACCTCACGGAAAAAATATAGAAAAAGACGTGAACTTCAGAAGTCTTTAACGCTTCACAAAAGCGAATGTGAAAAAAGGTTAAACACGTATTTGTTATTCATAAAAAAAACATAACCTATAAAAATATGAACGGCTATCAAATTATAAGGTTAGATTGTATTGTTAAATATAATTAACAATTACAGTTTATTTTTAAATTTGAATTGCAATATATATATATATATATATATATATATATATATATATATATATATATAAAAACTCTCTATAATAAAAAATAGAATTAGCATAACTGGAATTCTAGAAATGGATTGTAATCTCTATCCAACATCCTGTAATGACGATTTCCCAGTACTATTTTCTTGTTTCCTGTTTATTAACGTCACTTATCTTATTCTCTCTCTCTTTCATGTTTATTTATTTATTCATTTATTTACTTATTTATTTGTTTATTTAATTAATTAATTAGTTTATTTATTTACTTATTTATTTATTTATTTATTTATTTATTTATTTATTTATTTATAAAAAGCAAAACACAAACTACTACAGTATGCGGATAGCATGTGAAAGTCTATAAAAAAATGAGCATCACGGTGCAATGTGGTCAAAGAGGATAGGTAACACGAGTACATACTAACTTTTAAACGATCAAGAAGGCTGTAGAGATGAGTATATATTCGGGTTAGGTAGAATGTCTTTATTCTTACGAATATGAGTATGTTCTAGTGGTTACGAGTATATAATCATAGGAAGTGCTCATACTCAAAAGTATAAACCTTGAGAAAGTACTTAAGCTTTATTCTTACTACCCATTGTACAAAGTGACCCGTTAAAGTCAAGCGCAAGAGATTGTGTGTAATGTACGACGAGAGTATTTTGAGAGGGAAGAAGATAATGGCGGGCCTCTTTTACCTTTGGCGCAAGTCGTAATGAGAACTGCTGCTTGAGTTAAAATTAATAAGAGCACTGTTATCGATATTTGAAAAGAAAATGGCCGTGCAGATGAAGATGACGCAGGGTCCTCAAGACTTGAAACTCTGGGGAAAAGGGAAAAATAGAAAAAAATGTAACAAATATAAATTTAATGTTTTCCAGCAAGATGCTTTTCTAACAATATTACATGGACGAATACTGTCACTTATAAAAGTAAATGTATCGTATTATATTTAAACTTGTTTTTACAGTTTACAGTTCTTTCAACGCTTTTCTAATAATATCACATCACATTAAAGAATAATAAAAATAATAATGTACACTAATTTTAGTGCATAGTATTCAACAAACTGGTTAGCAATGTATACGTTCATGTCAACTGTTCGTTACCGCACTCTATCGGGAACACGCAAGATGGACAACATGACAACATTTCTCCCCCTTCTCTGTAAGCTGTCATTGCTACAATTACAGCATTAGGCCTATAAATTGCTTCAAATCGTACTTTAGATTTCCAAGGGATCATAAAACGTGAGTCAACAACATTCTTTAGTAGGCCTAATGCCTTCGTCTCTGTGTTGATAGAACAATAAAAATTAGCTTTTTCTATTTAAGCGTAATAGAGGAATAGAAGTTAAAATGTATTGGAAATTTTAAGGTTTTATCAAATTAAGTTTTATTGTTGTCCACATGTCTTTACTATTTAATACAAGCATCAGATTACTATCAATTTTATCTTTGCAGTTGTCAGCAATGGGTATGTAAAGCATTATTGTAAACTCATTCTTAATGTCAGAATTGATTTTGTCTCACTAAACCAAAGAAAAAAATATGTAACAATTAATTATGGAAAGTAATATGAAGTATGCAATATTTCTCATAATATGCAGCTTTGATATAAGATAATAATTTTACATTAAATATTATTCAACATTTCTTTTGAGTGTTTCATATATAATTCCACATTAGTAACTCACGTTTGAAACAATAGTCCGAATCTCACTATGTTAATATTTGTATATGTGGACGTAATTCCATCCCGCTCCGCTAGATGTCAGGTCCGCGATATTTCGCACTCACGCCAATGCTGCTAGTATATAGCTGTCCTGTCTTATTATGTATGTATGTACGTATTTATTTACACTGCAATGGGTATATACCCGGCGGCAGTGGTAACTAATTACACTCAATAATGACAATAATAAACTTATTAATTAAAAATACAATTAATAATAATACTAAAAATTGATTCTAACAATAATTAATAATACTAATAATAATAATAATAATAACAACAACAGGGAATATACTAAATTAAATGAAACGATCACTTAAAATAACATTTGAAATATTCTAATTTGTATCTTAAAACTAAGATCGAACTAAAACCCACGAGTATGATATGTTCATATCTGCACAAGTACCTTTCAACATTACACTCATTTCGCTGTCAACTCACTCACTGCACTGGAACTACGACACATTTCACTGATTCTATCCTGATTTCACTAACACTTCAAAAACATTTCACTGTTCAAATACTTTGCACTGCCACTATAAACTATAAAGCTTCACTGACAGGAACACGTTTCACTTACACAGCACACTTCACTGACACAACATAATTCTTCACTGATACAACACTTTAATAACAACATATCATTTACACCCTTTAAATACTGTGTATAATTACCGTCTATTGGTAAGGTCCTTAAGCCTATTTTAAATGCATTTTTGGTTGTTGGTAAAGCCTTTAGTAAGTCTGCAGGTAAAGCATTCCAGTCCCTGATAGTACGATTGAGAAAAGAAAACTTTCTAGTGTCCGTCCTCTGCCTTCTTTCCCTCAATTTATATGAGTGGTAGTTGCTTGAAGAGTAATTTGGCGGCTGCAACCTATTTTTTATTTCTCTCCAGGCAGGCTCACCTCTGTATGTTTTGAACAGTGCGCATAATCGAATTCGCGTTCTCCTGTCCGTGAGTGTGTCCCATTTTAATGGTGAATTTTTCCGACAACACTTGAGAGCCCGTTTTTGAATCTTAAGAGCCCGTTTTTGAATAGTTATGGTAAGGTATTTGATATAACTGAAGTCCTCTTGGCCTATTCGTATCCTGCATAAAGAAAACAATTTTTATCGCCACTTAACGTATGGTTCGCTCGCTTTAACCCGCGTCCCCCTCCATAAACATAACCATCCATAGTGGCGCAATAGTCAAGCGAACATTTTCTGGTCCTTGGCCAAGTTTCCGCTTTATAAAGTGTGACCCCCACCCACCGCGAGCGCGGGGCTCCGTGGTCCGTGACAGAGGAGCTGATGTTCCATTCCCTTCGGGCCATTTATCTTGCATTTATTACATAACTCCCAGCGCGGCAGGGTCAAGCTGTGATACATGCCGTGAAAGTCCCCAGAGATGGACCATCACACCTGCAGCTCCTCAAGGACCTCGCGGATCACAATTGCTCTCATTATATCGCCAGCATTGTGCTGGAGTGGCCCCGGGCTCTGCACCACTCTGATGATGTTTATGTCTGCTAATAACCTTGGGTTACATTTTCGTCAACTTGACAGCAGCTAGATTTATGCTGCATTTTTTTTTCTTTCGTTAAAAAGATTCTTAAGTGAACTGAGTAGTGGTGCTTGTGCGATTAAAAAATTGCAATACAAAAGTTCAGTTCAGTATTTATAGACTTCTTGTGGTCAGAATGGAATAAAAATTTCCAGGCTTATACAATCAGTCATTCTGAATTCAGTGGTATAAAAGACAACTAATTTGTTTCGTATCCAAATGCAAAAGAAATGCCCTAACTGATAACCTATTTTCCCACGTTGCTAAGTGTGCCTGATTCTTCAGGTGCACATTACTTGCTACAATCTTCTCTCATATGCCTTGTACTTTTTAAAATTATCTAGTAATGTGTATTGTAAATTTTAAAGCAAAATTTAGTTAAATATTTCACCCCTAGTGAAACAGAAAAAATATTGAATTTTACTTAAAATTTTTTACAATTTTTTCAATGCATATATATTTTTTTCTCGTGTTATGTGTGTGATATGCTTAAACCCTAAGGTGTACTATGTAGAACACAGGCTGCAGAAAATTCTGTAAAAATTTCATGTAAATTGATACAGTAGCTTCAGAGAAAAATGCACTTAAGTTTGAAAAATGTCAACATATGGAAAACTGCATTTAAAAAAAAAAGAAGAATGTATGAAATATATGCACTGCCAAATTAAACAGGTAATTTAAAAAGCTTAAGTTATATGCAGAAATACCCCCATAATATTTATATTGTTTTAAAGAACAGTTTTGTACTTTATTTTAAAATGCAAAATAAAAAATCGGATTTTTGACCTCTAATCACTACCTGCTTCCCTTAAGCGAGATCTCTTACCAAAGCCAATATGGTGTGGGATTTTTGCACAATTAATGCCAATGGAAACAGAAACATCCAATGGTTAGGATCTCTGTATCATTATCAGAGAAGGAAAAGGAAGAAAGGCCTTCTGTTGGATCCGTTATCAAGAGTTTTATTTTTCTCCAGGATTGGCCTCATCTATGTGAATGGACTTCAAAACATAATTTTATAATTATAACCTAGTACAATATTTATTCAAAACGAAGTATGTCAGTGATTCTCGTACAAAATGCAGTTAAGTCAAAAATAAAATTTGCTGTAGAAGGCTCATATAGAATAGTACATTATGCAACGAGCCTATAATGGTAGTAATTAAGACGCGAGTATGTTTGTTTATGAAACGAGCGCAAGCGAGTTTCATAATTTTCATACGAGCGTCTTAATTACCATTATAGGCAAGTTTCATACGACTTTTTATGCTCGACCATATTTCTAACTTGAAATTATTCATAAGTATTCATGTTATGGTTATGTAAGTGAAGAGCGGAAGTGAACTTCTAAATTGTGAGATGTCCGCAGACGCGAAAGTATTGATTTTTTCCGAGGGACTAATGTCATTGACCTTCATATAATCTAGAGAATAACATGAACATTAATATTAATATAACCTGGAAATTGATTTTGAATTGAAAATAAGATGACAAATTGAGTTTATTTGAATATTATTTACAATTAATGCTAATTACTATAGTAACAGAACATAACCTTCTGCGACAGTATTGGATTTCCAGCCTCCGTGACGTTTCACTAATTGTCTTTCGATTGCACATCCGAGAATAATCGATACTTGCGGTTTTATAACGGTATAATGGTGATTTCTCATTGGCTGAACAACTGAAGTATAATGAATAGGTGTACTTTAATGAGGTGCATTAAAGGGCTACTACCAGGTGTATAATTATTACATTTCGGCATGGTCGAGCATAAAAATATTTTTAATCCTTTGGGGGATCTTTAAGGCTAGCTTAGTTTGCATTTATTGAATTTCAAGCAAACGATTCACATCAATAGTTTAAACTCTGAAAGTGTTTCTCAAATATCTCAAAATCATTTATGATGGACTTATAGCATTTTGGAAGAAAGCTCTACATATAGGAAGGGTAGCAGGGTTGCGTATATGCAGAGTGATTCTTGTAATATGACCCGAGCTCTAAGAATCAGTTTTGTAAGTTGTTTCAAGCAATTTTGATTACTAATATTTAAGGAACCCCCTGCGATGGTTATCAGACCTTCAGTCTGTCACGCAGGTGCTCTGGGTTCGAGTCACGGTCAGGCGTTGAATTTTTCAATCCATAGTGACACTTGTGGCGGACAAGGTTGCAGTTAGATTTTTTCGAGGTTCTCCCGTTTCCCCATATTAGGCACCTACATAATTTCATCAACATCTCTCCATTCCGTCAACAATCCATAGCACTGCTTAATTCATGGCCACCTTATTCTCGATGCCCATAAATTTACATACTCAAACATTTCTTTTTGTTATATACACGTACATTTAGATCACAAATAAAATTTCAAACAATTTTTATAAAATAGCAGTAAAGAAATTAAATTGTGCTGGGAAGAATGGATGAAGAAAGAATAATGCTGAAACTGATCAGAAAGAGAAAAACAAATTGTCTGAGTCACTACTTAGTTCAAAATATTGACATACTGAAGGAAGCACTGGAAGGAATAGTGAACGGGAGAAGAGTTCGGAGCAGAGGAAGATATCAGGTGATAGACGACATTAAGATATTATATGGATCGTATAGTATAAGTGAACAAGAAAGTGCAGAATGTGTAAGTGCAATAGCAGAACAAATAGTGATGGAAAAAATTAGTAACAATGTAGAATAGAATATCAATAACAATAAAGACAGAAATATGGTGGAATTGAACAGTGATGAAAAGATTGATCCAGAGACATAGAAAGTGTTAATGAATGAAATGAGGGAAAAAATTGATATACTAGTAAATGAGGTAAGAAAGGGATGGGTGTGAGGGCATAGGGAATAAGATGAATGTTTTGAAACCCAGTAAATGGAAATAATGTTATGAGAGTAAAGAGTAAAGGGGAATAGTGTTAATATACTAAAGAGTAAAGGAAAATAGTCTTGATATAGTAAAGAATTAAGGGAAAGAGTGTGAATGTAGTAAAGAGTCACTGACAATACTGTTAATGTAATGTCAATGTGGTTTGTTTCAGTACTTAAACGGAGGGGATACTTGAGAACAAAAGTGGTGTTTGATCTGTTGAGTGGAAAAAATTCATGATTTTAACAATAGGAATAGAGGAGAGATAAGCAGAAATTGAGAAAAAGTAATGAGATGACAAAAACTGTAATGATGAGTTATGGTGTTTCCTAAATGCGGGAATGTGAAGGTACACCATTACATGATATATGCTGTTTGACTAATAAATATCATATCATATCATATCATATCATATCATATCATATCATATCATATCATATCATATCATATCATATCATATCATATCATATGAAGAGTTCGCGGGAAAAACTATGAATGTCACAGTTTTCTTAAGGTTGATGTCATTATCTAATTCAATGGATCACTGCGAAATTTAATGTTGTTCTTATGAAAAATGTAAAAAGGAGAATTATCACCACGAATACAGTAATCCTTTCCTTTATTTTCTATAGAAACAGTACTACATCTTGCAGTTATAGACTCAATTAGATCATTATCTAATCCTTAACAGAAATGTGACATTCATCGTTTTTCCCGCGAACTTTTCATATCATATCATATCATATCATATCATATCATATCATATCATATCATATCATATCATATCATATCATATATCATATCATATCATATCATATCATATCATATCATATCATATCATATCATATCATATCATATGAAGAGTTCGCGGAAAAACGATGAATGTCACAGTTTTCTTAAGGTTGATGTCATTATCTAATTCAATGGATCACTGCGAAATTTAATGTTGTTCTTATGAAAAATGGTAAAAGGAGAATTATCACCACGAATACAGTAATCCTTTCCTTTATTTTGTATAGAAACAGCACTACATCTTGCAGTTATAGACTCAATTAGATCATTATCTAATCCTTAACAGAAATGTGACATTCATCGTTTTTCCCGAACTTTTCATATCATATCATATCATATCATATCATATCATATCATATCATATCATATCATATCATATCATATCATATCATATATCATATCATATCATATCATATCATATCATATCATATCATATCATATCATATCATATCATATGAAGAGTTCGCGGGAAAAACGATGAATGTCACAGTTTTCTTAAGGTTGATGTCATTATCTAATTCAATGGATCACTGCGAAATTTAATGTTGTTCTTATGAAAAATGGTAAAAAGGAGAATTATCACCACGAATACAGTAATCCTTTCCTTTATTTTCTATAGAAACAGCACTACATCTTGCAGTTATAGACTCAATTAGATCATTATCTAATCCTTAACAGAAATGTGACATTCATCGTTTTTCCCGCGAACTCTTCATATCATATCATATCATATCATATCATATCATATCATATCATATCATATCATATCATATCATATGAAGAGTTCGCGGGAAAAACGATGAATGTCACAGTTTTCTTAAGGTTGATATCATTATCTAATTCAATGGATCACTGCGAAATTTAATGTTGTTCTTATGAAAAATGGTAAAAAGGAGAATTATCACCACGAATACAGTAATCCTTTCCTTTATTTTCTATAGAAACAGCACTACATCTTGCAGTTATAGACTCAATTAGACCATTATCTAATCCTTAACAGAAATGTGACATTCATCGTTTTTCCCGCGAACTCTTCATATCATATCATATCATATCATATCATATCATATCATATCATATCATATCATATCATATCATATCATATCATATCATATCATATCATATATCATATCATATCATATCATATATCATATATCACATCATATATCATACCATATCATATCATATCATATCATATCATATCATATCATATCATATCATATCATATCATATCATATCATATATCATATCATATCATATATCATATCATATATCACATCATATATCATACCATATCATATCATATATCATATCATATCATATATCATATCATATCATATCATATCATATATCATATCATATCATATATCATATCATATCATATCACATCATATATCATATCATATCATATCATATCATATCATATCATATCATATCATATATCATATCATATCATATCATATCATATCATATCATATCATATCATATCATATCATATCATATATCATATCATATCATATCATATCATATGGATCGTATGCGGAGTATAAGAAGGCGGAAAAGAGGGAAGATTGGAGAATGCTGAGTTTGCAGTGAAAGAACTGCTCTTGAGCAGAAAACTACTTAGGAATGAAAATGGTAAAAATATGATTTTGTAAATTTTGGGCTTGAAGAATCCAAAAAATGGAAAACATAAATATAAATACAAAAAACGTACTCCTTGGTATACACCTTACATGAAAAACATTGCTTTTTCTAACATGTTACGATGAGGAGTTGTTAGCCCTTCGCCCAACCCCCAAGCTGGAGTACCACCCCTTATCGGCTGTCCGCGACTGTTTAGTCAATATATTCGCAGCTATCCTCCTTATCAGGGGGCCGTGCCCTCTATCCGCAAAAAACTGACAGGTGGGCCACCCTGCCTCGGTCCTGATAGAGCCAGGTCCTGTGCGCATGCGAGTAGTCTGAAGCCTTCCTATATATATATTAATACTCGATCACAACGCGATAACACGCTAGAAATTCCACTTCACACATCATCTCTGTATTCCTCATCTTTCACTCTTTCACTGTTGCTACCTCTCGTCACTGGAACTCTCTGCCGCCTGAAGTCAAGGGCTGCCGAACATTGAAATCTTTCAAATCCAAGTTAGAAAATTATCTTATGACGAGTTGCCAAACTAACTTACTATTATGACAAGTGTTGTATTGCATGTTTCCACGTATTCACGTTTTTTTAATGTTCTAGTGATATTTAACTTATTTTATATTTTTGTTTTCATATTTTTCGATAATGGTATATCTATAATGTGATAATTTGAGCTATATATAATCATAATTTCCCTTATTGTGTGTACCTAAAAATATTGTATTCATTCTATGCTTTGCACTGCATTATTTTATTACTATTATTATTATTATTATTATTATTATTATTATTATTATTACTGTTCTTATTTTATTATTATTATCATTATTATTATTATTATTATTATTATCAATAATTGTCTTATTTTTATACTTTGTATGCCTCATTTATTTTGACCTGCTGTTCACATTTTATTATGCTTTTTCCTTTCTCTCTGTATGTTATATATTATGTCTGATTTCTACTTACTTGTTGTTTACATTTTATTATTATTATTATTATTATTATTATTATTATTATTATTATTATTATCATGTTCAGTTTTGTGCGTAAATTTGTAGTGTACTTTGTAAATTTGTAGTGTTTTTGTAACGCAGTTTTACTCCTGGTTGAGTGTTAGAGAAGGCCGTATGGCCTTAACTCTTGCCAGGTTAAATAAATAATAATAATAATAATAATAATTATTATTATTATTATTATTATTATTATTATTATTATTATCATCGGAAACCGCAGCCTATTTTTACTATTGTAGATAATAGATAAATGAGGAGGTGGAGAGTATTGATGGAATGATAGAGGGAAACGGGAGTACACCGAGAAAACCCCTATAAAGTCTGTTTTTGTCCAGCACAAATTCCATCACGACCTAGCCAGGAATCGAATCTGGGCCGCCTGGATGGAAGAACAGAGCGTTGGAACTTGAGCCACAGGCTGTACGTACTTACTTCTTATCTTACGTTTACATATTTATATGCTTTTGAGGTTTTTTCTGCAATAACTTCAGTATCATATTACACATCTCTCGAAATAAAAACACCTGGCTCACGAAACTGCAGGTTGTCAGGCGCACTTTGCATCACCCGTGTTAAAAATATCCGCGCACAATGTAACATTGCATATTTCATTGCTTGCGCTTAGGAAGAAAAAGGAAGAGAAAGATGTAAACAGCGCATCACAAAGATTTCCTCCAAGGTCAGTTTCGCGACCTCGTATCATGTTTGTGCAAATACGGGTTTCATTAATACGCAACCAAAAATAAACATTTGTCAAATGTAAACCGTCTACTACGAGCAACAAGGCCCGCATCGGAGTCAAGGAAACTCGAGTGTGACATTTCATATGTCAAGAAGTCAGACTCATTTGTTTAGATAAACCTTCGTGTTGTAAGAAACTCAAGGTCGCGTATTGCAAATATTGAAAAAGAATCCGGCTTTCAAATCGTTTTAGCATATGGAGCAGAAATTGGGGCAATGAGTACTCAGAATGCTGCTAGCGACTCATAGTGGTTTTTGGAGAAAGTAGGCCAAAATATCAAAGGCATACTAAGTTCGAAATGATATTGTAAGAGACGTTATTAATGTGTGGGTGATTGTTCTTGAAGTAAAAAGTGGGCCAAAGAAACGGGAGATTTTAATTTCGTTGTTGGTAGTACATAAAAAAAAAATATTTTCCACTATTCACTCATTAAAGCGACTGAAGAACTTTCTTCCTGATAAATTAAAATTAATCCTTGTACAAACACTCGTGATGCCACACTTTGACTACTGCGATATTATATTAAGTAACCTAAATGCAAATTTGAGCAACAGGCTACAACGTGTGCATAATGCGTGCGTCCGTTATATTTGTAATATTCGTAAGTATGATCATGTTTCCCCGTCTTTCCAAACTCTGTCTTGGCTAAGGCTAAGCGATCGACGAGCCCTGCATTCTCTTGTTCTCTTATTTCAAATTCTGCGCACCGCTACCCCAATATATTTGGCTTCTCGTTTTCAAAATTTATCCGCATATCATCAGCTAAGTACAAGATCTCATCATAACAATTTACTCATTATACCCTACCACAAGTCATCTTTACATTCTTCATCCTATACAGTTTCAGTTGCTAGAAATTGGAACTCGCTTCCGAGTGATATAAGGGGTTGTTGGACAATAGCTTCATTTAGGTCAAAATTACATAAATTCTTACTTAACAAATGAATTGCTGATTAATATTTTTACTTATAATGAAACTAACATCTGTCCATTCTTATTATTATTATCTTTAATTTCTCTAAATAGATTTACAAAACCTCTAATGGCAATTACATTAATATTCTCATTATAGAAATAGAAATATATATATTCTCCCTGTAACATAGTCCTAATAAGCTTATATTAAATTAATTTTCATCATTTTACTAGCTATCTCAAATATTAAATTAATTATAATTCATTGAATTAAATTAGCTCATAAATTAAGTTACTACTTTACCTTATAGATTTATCTAAATTTAAATAAATGTGTAGTGAAGATTATTGCTGGAGAACCTTTTAAGTGTAGTGAAAATATTTGTAATTTAAATTTATGTATTGTATTGATTAAGGCTGGTTGAGTGGAAGAGAAGGCCTTATGACCTTAACTCTGCCAGCGAAAATAAAACATTATTATTATTATTATTATTATTATTATTATTATTATTATTATTATTATTACATAGATTATTTTAGCAGTAGGCTTAGATTCATTGTCATTGTTTATTCTGTTGCAATTTATTAAACATGGAGCATTGGACTAGTGAGCAACGATAATTTACTGTAAAATCTTATTATCTAATTGGTCAATGCGGAGAAGTTGCTCGTAGAGAGTTTTGCCTCCGCTTTCAACTCCGTTGTCATGATTCTGATTCACATGCGATCAAAACCTGGGTTCGCAATTTAGAAGAAACAGGTTCAGCACTAAAGAACAAACCTCCAGATAAGAAAAAAACTACCAATGGTCCTTTGGTCGTGCCCAAGCTGTTAATGCACCTCGTTATAATATTAAAAAAATTGTTAAGTGGCAAATTAAGACGGACAAATTTTCGTATAAACGCATCAACCCGGTTTCAGCTAGACCAGGGATGTCGAACAGCGCTCTCAAGCTGTTAAACGATTAGGTACTGCTTACTACCTGAGCTGGAGCGGTGAGGGCAGTCTACCCTTACTGTAGCAGTGTTCTGTACGCAGTGTGTTTATCAACTCTGGCGGCTGGTATGGATATGGAACGATGTTTCAATAGTGAATGGATAGATAAACATTTCTTTATCTGAAAGGACAGATAAGCGCATTGCTTAATATGTAGAAAGAAACTTTGATACATCATCATCATCATCATCCTTCACGAATTAGGCCTCTGTAGACCTGTTTCGGCCCCATCTAGCAGTCTTCTTAAAGTTCTTCCTGGTCGACGATGTCCTCTAGGTTTATACTGCATCATAATTTTTGGGATTCTTGAATTTTCCATTCTTCTTACATGATCTAGCCAATTGAATTTGTATCTGCTGATTTTTTCTTCTACTGACTCTACTTCTAATTGTTCTAAAATTTCTTCATTCCTTTTTCGATCTAAAAGAGTATATCCTGCTGTCCTCCTCAAAATTTCATTTCCGTTGCTTTGATTCTGTTCACGTCTTTTTTCTTTAAAGACCAAATCTCGCTTCCGTATAAAAGGGTCGGTAATGCTAGTGTATTATATATTTTTATTCTTGTAGATTTTTGTACTAATTTAGCTTTTAATGCATTGTTTATTATTCCTAGAATTTGTGTAAATTTGGTAATTTTCTTGTTCACATCTTTTTCATTTTGATAAGATATTTCACAACCCAGATAATTGAAATTTTGCATTTGTTCGAGGCATTGGTTATTGTGTATTATCTTACTTCTGACTGGGTCTTGTCCTAAAATGCCATTACTTTTGATTTTTGTGCTGAAATTTCCATCCCAAAATCTTTTAATATTTTATTTAATGTATACAATCCTCTTTGTAAATTATCCTCTGAATTGGAAATTATGACTTGATCATCGGCATAGAGTAAGGTATTTAATGTTAGAGCACTGGTTATTTTGATTCCTGATGTGTAGATTTGGTTCCATTTTAAAATAATTTCATTTATATAAATATTAAATAAAGTTGGTGATAGTGGACAACCTTGTCGAACTCCATTATTAACTAATTTTCTTTCGGATATACAGTTATTTATTTTGACACTTATTTTGCTGTCTGTGTAGATTTCTATTATATTTTGCAATAGCAAATTTGGAATATTTTTTCTTGTAATATGTCGAATAAAAGGTCTCTTCGGACTTTATCAAAAGCTTTCACAAAATCAATAAAAGCTATATGGGTTTCTAAATTAAATTCTCTTCTTTTTCTAACAATAGTTTCATACTAAATAATGGATCTACACATGATCTTCCTTTTCTAAAGCCATTTTGACACTCCAGAAGGAAAGTTTCAGCATGTTTTTTTTTTTATTTTTCATTTAAAATCCTACTAAATATCTTATAACATGTGTTGAGGATACTAATCCCTCTATAGTTTTCAACATTCTGTTTATCTCCTGTTTTATATATGGGAATAATTACACTATTTTTCCATTCTTCCGGTAAAGTGGCAGTTAGATATATTCTGTTTAGAAATCTTAGTAATCTTTCTTGAAATAGATCTCCTGCATATTTATATAATTCTGAATTTAGGTTATCTTCTCCAGGTGATTTACTATTTTTCGTCTTCTTTAATGCTTCTTGTAGTTCTTCTTTGGTAATGCATTATTCATCTGGGTTTTTTGTGTCCCAGAATTTTGAATCAAAAGTAGGATATGATACATAAGCCATAATAATATTAAAAGGCATTTTAATTCCATGCATGCTGAAGCTTATGAAGCAGAAAAAGTATCCGGTTCCGCTCGTAAAAAGGCAAAAGAGATATGTCTGGAATGTTTTTAAATCTCTAAGTTTGTCCGTAATATTGTTGCTTAGCGCATGACAGAAATAGGAGATAACTTGGACGGACAACTGATAGCAAGAATTAAACTTTTACTTTTTATGCACTAGCTCTTGATGAAAGTACCGACCGCAAAGATACGGCGCAGCTAGCTATATTCATAAGGGATGTCGATTCAGATTTCAATGTTCATTAAGATCTTGTAGATGTCATTTTACTGAAGGATCGAACTCGAGGAGAAGATATTTTTGAATCTGTAACAAAAAATATGAACAAATTTCAAGTCATAGTAAGATTAATTAATTTTATACATCAAAACAGTTTACGTTTTTGAACTTGCACTGCTACAACACATACATATATATGCGTCGAAACGGGCCGTCTGTCAATACCTTTTTAACAATTTTAACACTTTTAACGTGTGACAGAGTAAATTTTATGTATATACATAAAGTTGATATTTTTAACATGAATTAGCAACATTATTATGATGATGTATTTCTGCCACTAACGAACAACATTAATGAGTGATCTAGTAGATAACACGATATTATTATCATCATCCATCCATCCATCCATCCATCCATCCATTCTCATGTAGACCTACATTCTTCGTTCAACAAAGTTTTCAAGTGCAAATCTAAAATGAGCTCCTAAAAATTAGTAAGATGTATAAAAGTTATCAAAGTACCAGCCGCCGCAGTTTCGCTTTTGTTTACGATCATTCGCCCGGTCTGCCTGCTATCTGTGTTGAACCGTTGCACGGTAAGGGAGGAGTGAAGGCTCTTCAGTTCACAGCTCGAGAGCGCTGTTCGACATCCCTGAACTAGACCATGCAACAGTACGGAGAATAGGTTAAGTTAGGTTAGGACGACCCTTTCCACGTCGGCCATACTGAGGCCTATTGTACACCCCGATGTGTATGGGATGAATGAGGATGAGGGTGTACCAGCCCACCGGCCGCATGTGAGCCCTTACCCCTCATCCAATGAGGGCCTCCTACCCTTCCCCGCTCCAAGTTCACGCCGCCAAGGCAACCAAGCAGCACAGGATCCATTCCAACGGCCCATCCAAGGTGTCGAAGTGCCCTTGGAAGTGCTTTTAAGGTATTAAACCTGGCAGAAAGATATTGCGGAAGACCGGGAACCCAGGAATTGTTACGGAGAGGACGCTCCTTCCCGTAAGCGGATGAAGACATGCGTCTTGACCTGAATACGTCTATTGAATGACATGAGGAAGGTGAATGATATGATATGAAATCTAAATTCTTTTTCTACACGGGAGGGGAAGGAAAAATGGACCGTGACAATGAAAATTCCAACCCGGCATTTGCCTAAGTAACTGTGGAAAACCACGGAGAAACCACAATAAGGTTGGTCGGTCCAGGAATCGAATGACGGACTTCCCGAATGTATTTTAAATATGCAGAAATTTGATCCGAACAAATGTAACTTTTCGTTCTGCAAAGGAATTTTACAATTTTACATTTGTTCGGATCAAATTTCTGCATATTTAACGGACGAAACTAAAATTCTTTCAATCATTTATCAACAGTAATCTCACTAGACGTTTTGATTTATCTAGAGAAAATCAAAACTCGAGTGGGATTTAATTGACTATTACACGATTAGAAGAAAGTATATAAAGATTAGAAGTAACGAAGTACTCCAATACAATAAAATATTAATTGACTTACGAAAATACATCGATTATACACGATGGCAATGTTACTAGTCAAGAAGGCTTTGTTGATTCAATTTCATTTTTATTATTAAAACAGTTGCATTCCACTTCAATTATCCGAATCGCAGTAATCAACGTCACTTGACAGATGATTTTCAATAAATCTTAATATTAAACAATCTCTGATACGTGACTATCCATAATATCATATAGCAGAAGCTAAAACATAACCTAACTAATATACTGTACACAAGTGTTAGAAAAGTTTCAATTAACGACGATGACATAAAAAAATAAACATGAATAATTTTAAAGGAATAATTATTGAATGTACAATTTTCAAATTTGAATGTGGTTGGTGGTTCAATTGATGTTATATTGGACGTGTGCGTAATAGAAGTGGAACTCGTTGATTTGGGCCTACATGGTGTATTCAATTTATTCAGGATTTCCGAATGAATAATTTTAAAGGGAATAATTATTTAATGTACAATTTTCAAATTTGAATGTGGTTGGTGGTTCAATTGATGTTATATTGGACGTGTGTGTAATAGAAGTGGAACTCGTTGATTTAGGCCTACATGGTATATTCAACTTATTCAGGATTTCCGAATGGTGCTATTCATTTATTTGTAAATCGGATTTCAGAAGATGCATAGGTATGATCAGTGAGTTTTATTAATTCTTGTTCTTGAATGCCAATGCGAGTCATATTTGAAACTGCTGTGCATCGACTGGAGTGGTTTGTAATTTTATATATATATTTTGACGTCCAGACCAGCGCAGTTTCAAATGTTGGCAAACAAAGAAACAAATGCTAGGGACGCGATAAAATTAAACAAATGCTAGGGACGCGATAAAATTAAACAAATGCTAGGGACGCGATAAAATTGTGCGATAAGCAGCCATGATTGGTTGAAATACGTCCTTTCGTAACGTTTTATTGGTCAAAAGTAGTATGACGTAGTAAGAGTGTAATAATCATCATAATACACTGCTCTCTTAAATTGACTGAGCATATTGGGAATTAAATCAATGGCTTTCCTAAAAGAAGCTATGAAATGTTTCATATAAAACAAATTTAATCTAGGGAAAAAAGTAAAACCGAGCAAATTGTATTAAATTATTTTGTTTGAAATATCTCAAAGGGTAATCACCTAAAATTAATTACATTATTTACAATTCATCCTGTATAATGAAAAAAATGTTTAAAAAATAAATGAATAACACATAAGAAAAAGGTGTAAGCATTAATAAATTAATGTAGATGCGAACAACAGCTGACTGACTTCGTGAAAGCTTGCCAAGGAGTGGCTGAGTTCAGAACGTTGCAATATATTTAGTTTAGAAAAATGCAGATGGAGGCATAATTAAGATCCTGCCCTCGGACCTAACGACTGCAGTATCCGGTGAAAGAGGGAATTACAAACGACAGCGACTGTGTAATTATGCCCGTAATGAATACACAATCAGTGGTTTCCGCAAACCGGGTTAGACCTTGAAAGGAATTCTGTTTTGTTGCAACCTTGGAGGGTTCTAATGATAAAGATGAGTCTGACTCTCGTCCAGACTCTGTTTTCTCGTGCCAATTCGTCCGTGGGACCTTCTCCAACACACACACATTTCATCATTTATATTACTTCTATTTTTAAAAACCACAAACGAGAGTTTATGTCGTTCTTAAAACACTTAATGGTTATTTATTCTCTTGCCGGTTTAGAAATGACAAGTTTTAATGATGTGGGTGGCGTTTTACATTGTAGTATATCCGTTACAGGCAATAAATTTCCTAAACTTTATCTTGTTCTCAGAAAGTGAGCAATAGATATATTAAAACCTTGTTCACACACATATGATCTGAAATAAGACAAATTTCTTTAGACTTCTACGTATTCTGTTTTGATGTAGATAACATGCTTTCCACTGTCATATACTACAACTGTCATAACGAGATTTCCCATTTATTGGTATCCAAGTTATCTTGTTATCATAAAGTTGGCTTTCTTTTAGTGGGGCTACGTGAAGGACAGATTTTGCACAAACTGTCTGTGTAACTTTCAAGATCATCGTATCTACTTTCTGGGAGCTTTCAGTCCAAAGATGTTACAGAGAATCGATACAGAAATCGAGTACGATTTGATATTCGACATATCATAAAAAGAGTATACCGAAAGTAGAAATCTACTCTTTTATTAAAACCTGATATGTTGTTGAAATCATTATGCCAATAACGTTTTATAACGTTATTGATTAGTTGATTACCTTGTGATAACACAAGATACGAATATTTCACTGTAGATATGCTATATAGTGTGTAACAAAATAATTTTTATAAACTTTATGAGAATTTACAGGAGACAGAAATGGACACATTATATAATCCTAGTAATCCAAAATAAAGATATAATTAATAAATACTTATTCACTTACTTATGGCTTTTACAGAACCCGGAAGTTCACTGCCGCCCTCACATAAGCCTGCCATCAGTCCCTAACCTGAGCAAGATCAATCCAGTCTCCATCATCATATCCCACCCCCCTCAAATCCATTTTAACATTATCCTCCCATCTACGTCTCGATCTTCCCAAAAGTCTTTTTCCCTCCGGCTTCCCAACTAACACTCTATATGCATTTCTGGATTCGCTCATACGTGCTATATGCCCTACCCATCTCAAACGTCTGGATTTAATGTTCCTAATTGCCAGGTGAAGAATACAATGCGTGCAGTTCTGTGTTGTGCAACTTTCTCCATTCTCCTGTAACTTCATCCTCTTAGTTCCAATTATTTTTCTAAACACCTTATTATCTAACATCCTTAACCTTTGTTCCTCTCTCAAAGTGAGACACCAATAAGGTACCACTCATGAGACAACTAAACCAGGAGATAATCGAGTAGGATGGCCAGTTCCTTTCTCCCTTCAGGAGGTTACTATAGGCTACTGTTCTTCTACTACATATTTTTCACGAAAATACTCCTTATGAAACCGTACATTTTTAGTACGAAAATTAAAAAATGATAAAATTTGTCAAAATTCGACTATTTTTAGTAACGCATCGCATTAAGAAAATTAGTGTAACGAGACTAAACCATGTAAGAATCAAACAATAAGAGAGAAGTGTGGTAACTAGAAAATATAACTGGGTGACAAAAAGAAGGGACAAGAGAATGCATATGTGTCAAGAATGGACAACCATAGGATTGTGGGAGCTACGAGAGATGATCGAAAAATGGAGGGAGGAGCCTTAGGAAAGACGGCGCGACTATCTGATACATACAAGCTTATGGTCTTACACTAGAAGACTATGGATAAATTCATCATTTCCGGATTAATTGACTTGTACATGCTGAATATGAAAAAAGGAAAATATTCCCGGTCATTTAAGAGAAATCGCTATACACCGACAGACAGATAAAATCATTTTTTGAGTATCAGAAATGCTGAAGAACTGATCGTATTGTATTTTCGTGAAAATTTCGAAAAACATTTTTTTTTAGTAGGCTATAATTACACTTTCTGTTTTCCTCCTTTTCCACTTCATGGATTAGGCAATAAAAACCTGTTCTACCTTCATTCCTTCCGTCTTTCCCAAGGTCGACCTTCACATCTTCCTCTAAGTTTGTAATGTAACATTTGTTTACTTAATACATTATATCTGGACATGCTATAAGCAAACTGTTTAGTAATCAACATACATATTTTTTGTAGCAAGAAGAAAAAATTTGAGTATCTCATTTCACTTGCTTGCATTTTTTTATTTAATAATCCCGCTCTGTTACAGGTTAACCCCTTCCATTTTACACAAGTAGGAAAAAATTGCAAAACTTACAGCATATTTTTTTTTACTGCAGATAAGACTAACAAAAGCAAACTATGTTTAATTGATGATGGTGATGATGATGATGATTATTATTATTATTACGTTATTATTATTATTATTATTATTATTATTATTATTATTATTACTATTATTGTAAATTTTAGCATTTTATGATTTGTGTGTTTCTTTATCATAGATCCAACTATACGGATCGAGAGAGATCTAAACCAAGCTCATCAGGTTGAGCAGGAAAAGAGGGCCATTTATGAACCTTGTATTCCCTACCTTAGTGCCAAGTATAACATCCCTCTCTTCATTTGGTCAGTGACAGGTTTATTTTTTGGTGCTCGAGTTCTTTACCAAAATTTACATATCATTTTTAAAACAATTATCAATATCATATTTTGAAATTCAAAAAATCATCTCGCAAATTCTCAAAGATTCCCTGCAGATTATACAGTTTCATTTATACCACTCAGAAGGCCTTAATTAAGGATATGCTAATTTTAAATAAAATCTTTTATTTATAAGTATAATTTTATAGTCATCTTCTAAGATTTTATTTTATAATTGATAATCAATGGTACTTAATTATTACATTTTATTTTTATAACAATATTTATATTTAATTAATTATATTTATTTGCTATTAATTTCCGGATCCTCGTGGTCATCCTTAACTAAGGCCGGATGAGTTTCTCTCTCTCTCTACTAATTCAACACTGATCATTTTAATTTTTACTAATATTATATCTTTATTTAAACTTTAACATTATATTTATTATTTTAATCTCTATTAATATCATATCTGTATTTAAACTTTAACATACTAATAACTAAGATTCGGATAAAATAGCTGTATCAGTATAGGCTGTATAGCAGCATAGGATAGGCCCTTGTCTTGCTTCAGACTATGTATACACTACCCCTTCCATTAGCTAAAACTCTATCTATTGGGAAGAGAGCTACCAACCACCGTCAATGGACAGTACAGATATACGGCGTTACTACTGTCGGCTGGGGGACACGTGACAACTAGTTAATGTTTGTAAATAAAAGGCGCAGGCCGGAGAGAAAAAGACCTTTGGGGAGGCCGAGACGTAGATGGGAAGATAATATTAAAATGGATTTGAGGGAGGTGGGATATGATGATAGAGACTGGATTAATCTTGCTCAGGATAGGGACCAATGGCGGGCTTATGTGAGGGCGGCAATGAACCTCCGGGTTCCTTAAAAGCCAGTAAGTAAGTAAGTAAGTAAATAAAACGCACGGACCAATGATGCCTATCTTGTTACAGCTACTTTATCCGAATCTTACTAATAACATTTGTAGCCTATTATTTGTTTTTATTGTATTAATGTGCTGCTCTATTATTGGCCAACGGTTGTTGACCAATACACAATAAATTATTATTATTATTATTGTTATTATTATTATGATTATTATTATTATTATTATTATTATTATTATTATTATTATTATTATTATTATTATTATTATTATTTAATTTTCAGACTTTTCGAAGCCGATGACGTGATAACATGGAGACAATGGAGAACCCCTGAAAGGTAATGACAGATGAAACGAATTGTTCGAAAAGTGACAGGGAATTCAACAAATACGTACAACATTGCGTGACATGTTTGTTACTGTTATTGTGAGCACGGTTGTAATTGTAAGAATATTCGGAATTTGAAATAAAAGTTTGATATTTCTTCATATTCAAATTTTATACTCCCCGCAATTAAATTTAACAAGGCGGAGCCTTCTCGTTAACTACTTCATAATCGCTTCCTCATTCCATGAGGCCTAGTCTAGAGACAACAATGCAATTGATAGTCGAAACGATTCACACATCGATATGACGCCAGTGAGTTGTTTGAAATGATTGTAATGGATAATACAAAGAATTGGATTAATTTGGAAATGAATATCACAATCGAGCACTTCATTACATTATGTTAACTAAATTATTTCTATCTTCATACACTCCGCATTTATTAATCCACCATTTGTGTAAGAATAATAATGAGTTCACTTTGAAGTCACATTCAATATTGCTTTTCTTTTATGTTTTATCACGGCTGGCTGGATTCGAAACCATTTTGTTATAACTAGGGCCAGGAAATTTATGCTCTAAAAACGTGCTAAAGTGCATGCGAGTATGCCTTTAAAAACCTTAAAATAAGGCAATAAATATGCACTAACAAAATTCTATATTTCTTGATATATTATTAATAAACAAGTAATAAATAATAATAATAGCAATAAGCAATAAATGTAGGCTAATAACGTTATAGTCAAAGAAGCGATGGGTTGCAGTTCACGATAATTATATGGCGTGAGTTTTCACTACAGAAACAGCGTCTATTGTCTCTGAAGATGGATTTGTAATTTTTAATCTTAAAAAGATTCTCTCAAAATCGCAAGACGTTACTAGGGATTACTTCAATGCTTCTGTTTCACAGGAAAAGATATGTCACTGGGATTAGGGAAGGATGTACTGTTTAAAATGCCTCTAATTTTGCACATTTGTTCTATCCAGGATTTTTGATACCATGTAACTTATATTATCCTTAAATTTTTCCCCTTCGACTACCAGGGACGAAATTTAGGCTGGACATTGTTTCTTCAAACACTTGCAATGCCACATTTAAAGATAAGCCTACTTTTTCCAAGGACGTTATTGCTTTAGGCGCACTACTGTGCCATGAGATTCACTAGGTTTGCCGTGAAACTTTCAATACTTTTCTGGTAAAAATAATTTCACTCAATATCAGTTTTCAAAAATAGAATGTTGATGATTCGTGAAGATAAATAAACAGCAATTAAGTACAGCCAATGGAAAAATATATGGGCTATTCCATATGAAGTCGATCAGTAAAAAATCTCGCATTTTTTTATAGTCTAATTTTTTCCCTACTTATACAAGGTGCTTAGGACAGTGCATTTTCAAAAATATACTATCGAAAGTCAAACGGTTTTCGTACTATTGAGCGACAAATTTAGCGTATTTTATAAAAACAAGCCTTTTTCAGCGCTCAGAACTCTGGAACCATTTACTGCAGAACATTGAACGGGAGCTCATGTTGAAGCTGACATTTGGTAGGTTATGTTAAGAAGTAATCCTTATTTTTATTGTACACAGAGAGACAGATAATCTGATTTTACTTACTTTTAGGCTTTTTGCCTATTTGTAAAAATGTAAAAAATATTGAGAAAAAACTTTGAATTATTAAGAGGGATTCGGCATTGTTTGCTTAGTGCCTCGGCAATAAGTTTCGAGGGTATTAAATAAATTATTTTCACACGCCTGGACTTGAACGGCGCAGTACCGCACGCACTGGCCGAGAGTTGAAGATAAGCGAGTGTTGGGCGTCATTTTACTCCTGTGTTTATGAAAACTCGTGATAAAGCTAGCCCAGCCATGACTGCTAGACGACACATCACGTGTTTGTCTCCTGGCCTTGCTTGTCTCGGCTAGCTCCCGTCTCACAGTCAGCTGGTTACTTCACGCGCGTACTATTTATTTCCTTTATTTGATATTTTGAATACTTTCTTATCAACGGTGCACCAGTAAAAAATATGTGTTTATTTCTACTTTCAATGCGGAATCTAACCATAAATTTTTTAAAATATTTTTTGTGGTCAAAGGCGTCTTAATGAAGAAAAATATAAATTTCTCCATTTCCATAAAAAGTAAGAAAAACTGTTTACATGTCAATATAAACTTTAATTTCTCAGCATCAAAATATACCATGATTTTGATGATTGGGTGACAGGGTTTCGGAGCCACAACAGTTTAAAGTTGCTAATTTTATGAAAATACGATAAATTTGAATATTTTTAATTTAAACACTTTGAAGTTCTGATGCCTCAAACTTTGCACAAAGCATTGTATCACAGTTGTCAACGGACAGAAAAAGTTTCATTGTATTTAAAAATTGCAAGGTCAATTTTCTCTATATTTCAGTCGATTTGAGATGGAATAGCCCATATGCAAATGCATAAATTCTTGGTCCTAGTTACAACACATCATAATTTTTTTCATCCGAAGTCTGCTCCAATTAATGACGTCACAGTATTGTATAACCAGATTTCTCGAATGTCAAGGGAATAAAAGTTTCAAGTTAAAAAAAAAAAGCGTCCTCAATTCTCTTCCCTGCAATAAATCCCGTAGAATTAGCGTGGAATAGAAACGCAGTTTTTTTGTTTCCGGTTTTGAACATGATCCCGTAAATAATCGCAAACTAGCTTATGTTGCAATAAATAATGGTGCAGTGCTAATGGGCTAAGCTTATCTCCATACGTGGGCTGGCATTGACAACGTGTACATGCGGCGCAATGCGGACAAGATATAGCCTATAGTAGAACCAGACTGTGTCGACGATCCGATAGAATTAAATGTGCTTGCAGCTGATTTCACCAATCAGACCATATGAATTTCAAAATGAATATAATCGCCATGAAATGGCATCATAAGGTCTCGTAATACTGGGTAACACACAAAGAACATTTTATAAATCTGGTTAATTTAACATTCTACTATTTAGACAAAGATTAACAAAACAATAATAAAATGTTGATAAAATGTAACATGCATTGTTATTAAAAATGTAAGTTACATAAAGTAACATCAGTAGAATTTGGAGGTAATAACCAAGTCTGTTATAAAATGCAATAACATGGTCACTAGAGATGAACAAAACTAACTGCCGCTCTCGCTCGCTGTGTTCGTTGCATTTGTCTTTCGAGTCTCGTCTCGTCATTCTCGTGCGCTTCGAGTCTCGCTCATCATTCTCGAAATTGCATTTGGTCGGCGTGGAAAGAGTTCGTAACTTTGAATAACATACATCATTGAAACAAATAACATTACAGATGTTTAATTGATACAAAAAGACAAAACAAAACAGTATCATAGTTAACAAAATGTTCTGGTCCTACTATCAGATATTACCTATGGTTATATAAATAAAAAAACATTCTCAAATAAATTTGCATTTCTAAGAAACATAAAACATAACGTTAATATTTTTTTTTACCTGAGATTGCACACTTGATCTTAAACATATGAAAAGAAATTTCCTACCCTTTAATAAGAGCCTAGTAATTAAATAAAGACTGGGGAACGGATTATTATACACTGAAAGGTAGAGATGATGTTTCAAATAGACTACTTGATTGTTTATACATATATAACAGTTGCCAAAGTAGATAAAAATTCAGTTAGGTATTAACAACTGTGGGGATTCAAGGCTGCTTGACTTCGGGACTTCGGGAGTGATCAATCTCGAGTCTCGGAACACTCACAAGCAGGCTTCACGTCAAGGACGCGATGTAATACAACATTGTCGTGCAGGTTTTCGGCTTTGCGGACGCTGTTAGTTTCGCTTTCTCGATCGTTGTTTATTTCTAATGGTTATGTTAAGAAACAGTAAAAGGATGTTGAGGCAGTAACAGAGTATATACAATTAGTTAGAAGTAGAATACCAGTGTGCAATGTAATTATCTTTGAAATCATATGAATTTCGATACTCTTGGTGCACCTATAGAGACGAACTACATAGCACCGCATTATGATAATGGGGCAATGGTGGAATACTGGTAAAGGAAACCTACCACTTTGCCCACCAGAAATGCCAGATGGACTTGCCGGAGTTTGAACTGGAGATGGATCTTCTTCTATGTTTACAGAGTTCCATATTCCCAAAATCAATAGTAAAACTTGAAGATAGCATTCAGGCTGTCAAAGCATTGACCCTTTTTTTTTACAAAATATATACAGTAAACATTCATAATAATTTCGGCCGATTGTTCTAGGAGACGCTTACCGCCGACCGTGATCAAATCCAGTCACTATCAATGTTTTGAAGTCTGATTTCCAAGATGCCACTCAGTTTAAGTCTCTAAAATAACTGAAGTGTGTAACTACTGTTGAAAACAAGCTATCGTACTCTTTTAGTTAAATCTGTAACAGAGGATGTTGTACTTAAACTGTTGTGTGATGTTACGCTTGAGTTACACTAAAGTCAGTCCACCCATGCTACCTAAAATGTGAGATAAACAACTTCAGTTGTCATAGGTATCAAACTTGGCACAGTCTTCAATACATGAATAGCTCAGCGATGGTAATGAGAGAAATGTATTCCCTGCATTTCGGGGAAATTTAAAAGTTCAGAAGAAAGCAAAAAATTTATTCATTCATTCATTCATTCATTCATTCATTCATTCATTCATTCATTCATTCATTCATTTATTCATTCATTCATTCATTCATTTATTCATTCATGTATTCATTCATTCATGTATTCATTCATTTATTTATTCATTCATGTATTCATTTATTCATGCATTTATTCCTTTATTCATTTATTTATTCATTCATTCATTTATTTATTCATTCATTCTTTCATTTATTTATTTACTCATTCATTCATTCTTTCATTCATTGATTTATTATTTAGTTATTTATTTATTTAGTTACTTATTTAGTTACTTATTTAGTTACTTATTTACTTATTTATTTACTTATTTATTTAGTTACTTATTTATTTACTTATTTATTTACTTACTTATTTACCTACTTATTTACTTACTTACATACTTATTTACTTATTTATTTATTTATTTATTCATTTATTTATTTATTCAGTTACTTATTTACTTACTTATTTACTTATTTATTTACTTACTTATTGATTGATTTATTTATTTATTTCTTCTGGTGTAGTTAAAGCCATCTAGCCTTTTTTCCACACCACCACAAATACAAATAGGCTACAATAATAAAATATCAAACTATAAACAAATTAAAACCACACGAAAATATATACAGACTACGGTCACACAAACTTTATATTTATAGCATTCTTTAGACAACTGTACAACTATTCGTCTCAGATAATTTTCCCTATCTCGTCCCAGAAAATTTGTCCCACATAAAATTTGTACCTGCGTAAATTTGTCCTCACATACATGATATTGACCTATGATAGATATTTACGCACAGCACTTCTTTACATATAATGGTGTACCTCACATTTCTCGTATCCGGTACCATCATTAACACATTCTTTGCAATAGGCCTACACGTCTCCACAAATAACTCTGATTTGCACTATGTACCTTTTTTTTTTACTATGTTTAAACTTCCATTCAATATTTAACCTACATTTTCTTAGCTATTCTCTATTTGTTCATTAATCCTAATATCTCTTAAATTATATACTACTTTAAACCCCCCCTCCATTCCTTTTCTAACTAGCATTCACTAATATCTCAATTTCTCTTTTTCCTATTCAATACCATATTTATTTATTTACTCTATTTTTTCCATTGACATTTCTCCTATCTTTCTCTTATATTCATTTACTGCTCCAATGTTCAAATATTAATACCACTTTCTTGCATTTGTCTCTACATAACATTTGTACGTCAGTAAATTGGTCTCAAGCAATATTCGTACAATAACGCATAATGCTAAGTTTATATTACTCGGAAATTTTGTTACCTAGCAATGTAAGTGACAATTCTGCTACAAACAAATCCACTTACTCTCTGTCTGAATGGTTATGTGGCATCCTGGTTTCCCCCACCCATTTCTGCTCGTCCCTCTGTAAAGGTTAGTGGCTGGGTTGTTAAGCGATCTCCTGGACATATTTGCTGCACGGAATTGGAAGTGTACGTAATATTATACAACTATTTTAAATGATTTTAAAAAAGATCCCCGTTAAGTAAGTAGGCCTGTCACGTGATTTCCCCGTTTCGACGACCCTGCGACATAACCACTTGCGGCTTATTCGAGGGCGCGTAGTATTCGAAAAAATACGGTATTATTATTATTATTATTATTATTATTATTATTATTATTATTGTTATCAAATAACCGTTCTAGAGTAGTTAAAATTTTATTAATTAATTTAAGTCAAGTTCCTCTGCATTCTTTCACAAGAGAGCTGAACAATGATGTCACAGTCTCTGTAATTCAGTCCTAGTATACGATTCCAATTTCGCCGGCCTTCAAGTGAGCTTCTTCAGACAAACAAGTGGTCTTTCACGTCCTCACCAACGGCCTTGTAGACTAGTGCATACGCAAGCTCGCCGCTTTGTAGTTACGTAGGCCTATCTCTGTGGACTGGTAAGCGAGATCGTGCATAACCTCTGATGAAACGTAACAAGTGAGATGAGCACTCACATTTAATCGGGTCACTAAAAGTGAGCACAGTGACTTGGTAGATTCTTCCCTCCAGCCTTTGAAACCAAGTCATGTAACTACGGGGCAGGGAAAGAGAGAGAGAGAGAGAGAGAGAGAGAGAGAGAGAGAGAGAGAGAGTGGGGGATTCTGTTAGACAAACAGACAGCAAGATAAACAAACACAGATATACAAAGGCTATACTGCTTTCAAAAATAGGAGGTACATACCTACACCTTTCAGGGTCAAAATATTAATTTTTCATTTTTAATTTAACATGAACTTTCAGCCTTATATCTGTAAAATACTTCTAAGATATCTATAAAATTCTCCCAGTTATACATTAAAATGTTCTAGGATGCAATCACAATACTAGCCACCAATCTGTATCACTCATGTTGTCAAATATACACCTTCTAGGATGAAAGAGCTGATCCTTAATTTTATATAATAATTTAATAAATGAACTTTCAGCTTTATATCCGTGAAACACATTTTAAAATATCTATGAAAATGTCCAAGTTATACATTAAAATGTTCTAGGATGCAATCACAATACTAGCCACCAATCTGTTTCACTCATTTTGTCAAACAGACACCTTCGAGGATGAAAAAGCGGATCTTTAATTTTATATAATAATTTAATAAATGAACTTTCAGCTTTATAACCGTGAAACACATCTTAAAATATCTATGAAAATGTCCAAGTTATACATTAAAATGTTCTACCATGAAATCACAATACAAGCCAGCAATCTGTATCACTTTCTCCCTTCTCCTGTAACTTCATCCCTCTCAGCCCCAAATGTTTTCCTAAGAACCTTATTCTCAAATACCCTTAATCTCTGTTCTTCTCTACAGAGCAACCGGTAATATAACTGTTTTATAAATTCTGACTTTAAGTTTCTTTTTGAGAGCAGACTGGATGACAAAAGCTTCTCAACCGAATAATAACAGGCATTTCCCATATTAGTTCTGCGTTTAATTTCTTCCCGAGTGTCATTTATATTTTATTACAGTTGCTCCAAGATATTTAAATTTTTCCACTTCTTCGAAGGATAAATTTATAATTTTTATATTTCCATTTCGTATAATATTCTGGACACGAGACATAATCATATACTTTGTCTTTTCGGGATTTACTTCTAAACCTACCGATTTACTTGCTTCAAGTAAAATTTCCGTGTTTTCTCTAATAGTTTGTGGGTTTTCTCCTAACATAGTCACGTCATCTATTTTTACACTCAGCGTTGTTTATGTTTACTCTTCTAAATACAACATAAATGCCTGTTAATAAGGTGTTTTTTGTTTTATTCTGTAAATCATCTGGCGACCCACTCAGCTCTAAACACAACCCGTCTGAAGGTCGCGACCCACACTTTGGGAAGCATTGCTCTAGATCAGCCATCGACAACTGGCCTGCATATTAGTTCGGAGCGCCGAGACGCTGGCTGAGGAGGTAGTACTGTCCGTTACTCGGGAGAAGACGAGGGGCAAGAATGTGACCTTCTTGACTATCGCTGCTGATTATTATAAACATCGCTCAGATAAGCATCCCAGTAGCCGGGTTATTACTCGTGCAGGAAACATGAGTAACAATGCGTATGGAAATTAAAGCTGAGTTGAACAGAAGGAGACCTAATGTTTCCGCTTACTGCAGTACAAATATTGACGTGTTGTCGTACGTTATCTGTTCACATCCCTTCCCCCTCAGTCCGCTCTCATCTTCTCCTGAGTCACCGACAGTAGTGTGAAGTGTGTCGAGCCAAGCCAATGCATCTCATCACAGAAGCCAACTTTCTGACCATAATTTACAATGTCTTCTTCGATTGTGTTCTACACGAGCATTTGCACCTAACATAAACCAGTTAGTGAGGGAAAAACGAATTAAAAAATCCAGGAAAACCAATGCTAATGATCAGCGAAAATAATTTTTATCATTTGTTATTTACATTCTAATAATATAATTTAGCCCTACTTCAGTCTTGTAACAGAAACGATAATATGTTTCATATGTTATACATAATATCTTTCGTCTCGTTTCTCTTATCTATACTCTAACCACGACGTAAATACCAGATCACTTATCTGTGGCACGCTAAATATAGGCTACCTCTTCATAGAACATCTTGTTATTCCTCATCTTTTACAATATCCACCTCGCGTCAATGGAATTCCTTGTCACAAAGTATTAGGGGCTGCAAGACAACAAACACCTTTAAGAACAGCTTAAAAGATAACCTTATTAGCATTTCACTCCAATCATACTGATTTAAACTATCACTGACTACACTGTTACTTTTTTCTTTAGACATCATCCTGATAGCGCTGTATTTTCAAAATTGTCTCATAATAATCTCTTTCTATTATCTAATATCATTTGAAATATAGTAACATTCTATGTATTTTAGTTTAATTCTGCTACACAGTTTATTTCAGTGTTTAATTAATAGTTCATAGTATTTTGTTGTTTAATTCGTAAATAACTCTTGTATACATGTAACTCTCATCTAAATCAAATTGTTGAATTCTTTGTAAGTTCATGCATATGTATATACACTTTTTGCTGGTTGAGTGGAAGAGAAGGCCTTACGGCCTTAACTCTGCCAGCTAAAATAAATTATTATTATTATTATTATTATTATTATTATTATTATTATTATTATTATTATTATTATTATTATAAAATAAATCATTATTATTATAACAAATAATTGACTTTGTGATACATAGTGTCAGATAAAAAATTGACAATTAATTTTATTTTATTGACGACACTTGAACAAAGGAATAGGATGACAGGATTTAAATATTAGTAATGGCTTCGATTTGTTTAATATTTTGTAACAGTGACAATGCATTATAGGTCTGTAAGCTCTCAATTACTTTAATATGAAAGAAAAAACTATTTACTTTCAAAACCGATACAATACATAACGGAAAAATACAACTTGTTTCTTGTCTTAAACTGAAAAGCGGTTTACTTATTACACAGTTCCTCTTAAAATAAATGAAGTACATGCTTCTTCCGTGTTTATTTTTACTATAATTATTAGAGATTGATTAAAACGGTTGAACAAGTGAACGGACGCCACTGCCATCATCTGATTTCTTCCCCCCAACTCCTGCTGCACAGTTGATGTCTAAGGCAGTGGTCTTCAACACTCGCTGAAATGGGTAGAGTTCATGGAGTGTAAGGAACTCTGCTCCGTCGTGCACAAGGCATAGAGAGACAGCATATCCGCCAGCAGCGACGATTGCACGCTAGGGCTGTGTCTTGTCCGCGGGTAAAAGACGCTAGCCCGAGTGTGCAGTGTTTTGATGACCGCTGGTCTAAGGGATAGAATTGAGCAGCGAGCAAACTGTCCCTGCACCATAGTGCACTGAGATGACGACTCCTGCTCTAGATGGTGGACTGGCAAGTCAATGAAACATTCAAATACTCTACAAAACTTTCTAATGAAACGACAGTCGGTGTTTCGAATAATTCGACAGTTTTCATTCGATAGCGCCCATCATTAATCCATATCACTCCATCGCAACCACATCATGAAACGTGTAAGTGGGCTGTTGAACGAAGAACAGAGCTAAAGAAATACAGCTGTAAGCAAAGAGAGCTCGTTTTTCAAGTCTGGATTTGTCGAATTGCGTGCAGACTGGCGATACTGATCTGACTTATGAAGTTGTCTTGAACTCTGCTAATCTTTAGGAACATGTAAATCCGATGGAACATAAATAACTATACTTACACGCATTTCAATCATTCCACTTTGTATTTGGCAATATGGCCGCCCAGTGATTGAGGTCCAAGAGCCCAAAATTAATGAACCTTTAAAAGCAGGTATTTCCAGGCATGTGGCCGTTGTGAATGACTTCTGATAAGTATAATTGAATAGCTGTGTCGCACATCTGTTGCTTACACAACTTGTTGTTCGAACACCGTGTTGGCCTTCGCTCAAATATGTGCAACATCGTCGACATCAACACGTATTATCTATTCCATGTTCTCCGGTATACATGGAAAATTCGCACTGCGTGTGTGAGTTTACAACAGAGCAGATTTGTACGGAGACATTCCTCAGTCGAATTTCACTAAACTGGATCACCTTCATAGGGAGTGTAGACCCCATTGCAGATCAGACGGACGGCGATTTCGTATCAGACGTACTAGAGTTCAATTCGCTACAAATACTGTACGATGTTGTCAAAACTTGTGTCGGCATTTAATATTTGAGGAGAAAATTCGCTCCGGCGCCGGGGATCGAACCCGGGTCCTTGGTTCTACGTACCAAGCGCTCTGACCACTGAGCTACGCCGAATTCAATCCACAGCACCGGATCGAACCTTCCTCCTTCAGTGTTTCCTTTGTGCCCTGACTCCAAGTTAGGCATATATATTGACGTGTGCCAACTGCCATTATACTAGGAGCGCACTCAGTTGAGTGACTTATTTGGCCGGGATTCCGCAGTTATGATGCACTGCTGGCTATGAGAATATTATGGATTTATTAATTTGTCCTACAGAATAATATCTGTAATGTTAACAATTAATATTTGAGGAGAAAATTCGCTCCGGCGCCGGGGATCGAACCCGGGTCCTTGGTTCTACGTACCAAGAGCTCTGACCACTTAGCTACGCCGAATTCAATCTCGGCCAAATAAGTCACTCAACTGAGTGCGCTCCTAGTATAATGGCAGTTGACACTAGACATATACGTCAACATATATGCCTAACTTGGAGTCAGGCCACAAAGGGAAACACTGAAGGAGGAAGGTTCGATCCGGTGCTGTGGATTGAATTCGGCGTAGCTCAGTGGTCAGAGCGCTTGGTACGTAGAACCAAGGACCCGGGTTCGATCCCCGGCGTCGGAGCGAATTTTCTCCTCAAATATTAATTGTCAACATTATAGAGATTATTCTGTAGGACAAATTAATAAATCCATAATATTGTGTCGGCATGCTTTCCTTTGATTTTAGAGGGTGATTCTTTATATCAGCGGTGGCGAAAATGCGACTTACGAGCACATTGTGGCTCGCAATGATGGCTGTGCTTTCTACCTTCCACAACCCTCACCCTCTCACTCACTGGAGTCAAACTCCGTTCCATTTGTATTTGTCTCTGATCTGCGAGTGGCATATCGTCGCAATGTCTCTCTCGAATACATGAAACTCTACAAAAACGAAAGTTTCAAGTAGGATGCTAGGACTCAGTTTTTGCTGCCAATATGATGAGAATATTAAATGTATGATTTTTTCACAAGTATTACGAGAAAACGGTGGTATAACATAAAACGGCATTATACTACATGTTACTGATGAAACATTAAAAGGTTGTGTTATTATTATTATTATTATTATTATTATTATTATTATTATTATATTATTACTATTATTATTATATCTGTACATCGATACTTTTTCAGCAGATGTACGAATAATGCGGTTAGATCTTCAATTTAAACTCACAGATTTACAATGTGATGTTAAATGAAAGCTAGATGTAAGGACTTGACAAATGTTGAACTTTTCAAATCTTTGCGAAAAGTAAATATCCGAAGCTTCGTTCTTTCGCTTTCTCTTTTGAAGCCATGTTCGCTACAACTTACGTTTTTGAAAAATTATTTTCATCAATGAAAATAGTAAAAACCAAATTTAGATCACGACTGACAGACAAATACCTTCGTGATCAACTACGACTGGCAGTAAGTGACATCATTCCTGATTTTGAAACTCTGTCGCAGAGATATTCTGAAGACAGTTAATTTTAGGTTGTGATAATGTGTCCTATGTTTCATTCTTCATTTCTTTCTTCGTTACACGTACTAAACATTAGTTTGTAGCCTTGTACTGTATAAAATTGTATTTAAGTGCTTGAAGTAAGGAAAATGAAAATCCATTAATAAGTCAGACAGTTGCTCCCTCCATAAGTGCTATGCACGTTGCAGGTAACACAGTGGCTCGGCGTACAACTACATTTTCGCCACGGCTGCTTTATATAATCCTATCTTCCTCAACTTGGTGAGGTTGCCAAAGACAAAGAATGGTAAACAGTAACATTTAAAATAACATTAAAAATGTCTTACAAGAAATTTGTTTACAAGAAACTAAAATTTGCAGTAGATAATATTTCACATAATGAAAATTTATAAAAATACAGATAAAAAATAGACTGAGAAAATTCAACTGTAATTTGAATTGAAATACAAATGTCGCCGTAAAATCTGCAGGGAATCCTTCATAGCTATAATAGAAATTTCCTTAATTGTTGTTGTTGGGATCCAAATTTATGACAGAATGACACGAATTGTTTTGTTATGGTCCCTCTAGCGCCCACCATTAATCCGATGACTTCTATATCCCTGAGTTTTGTAATAAGGGATAGTGGGTTCATAAATTTTCCTTTTCTCTAGATTAACCTCCTCAGGTTGATTCTGATACGTCTCGAATCTGATGGTCGGATCCAGAATATAACTTTTTGTCTCTCCAGGTTTAAATGTTATAATATCAATACGCCGATGAGTTCCAGTATCCGCTATTCCATGGACTTCTTCATAGAGAGTGTAGCCATTGGACTGAAGGCATGTTGCGATTACAAACCTGATCTTGTGATGTTTGCTGTTACGAAGAGTTTCGCCAAATGGGCATGAACCCAAGACATGAGCCAAAGTTTCAACCTCACTGTGGCATTACTGTCATTAATAGTGGCTGCATCGATAGACAAATGAACGACTGGATCAGAGATGGAAAGATGAATGAAATAACGGACGGACGGACGGTTGCATAGATGAATAAATTAAACGATGCAAGAATGAATGCAAGTACGAATGAATTACTACCTGACCGGGTATCGAACCGGGAATCCTGGATAGAAAAGCAGCGCGGCTGTTATGTTAATCCCCGTGGTTTGTTCAGCACTACAGTCCGGATCAGCTTACTTCACACTCTGAGGGTGAAAACTAACCATTTTTCCCCCCATTAGTACATTATGCTAGTGGATTATGGTGATTTTCTAGTTTGAAGGTTGAATTTTCTTTTACTAACTTCGTTTCGAATTTCGACACTGAGAAATACTACAACTGGCAGTGATTCTCTGTTATGTTGGCAGCAGGAACAGCTGTTGTCGGTAGTGCAAATACTGAAAATTCAAATTGTTCTAGATTTCTGAGCCGATTACTGGAAGCTAGTGAAATTAGAACATACTACTAATTAATTAATATCAGTATTATATTAATACATAACAGTTATTTTATATGTTGCGTTACGTTGTGATTACAATTCACGATTATAGTCAGGTAAGTGTAAATAAACATAAAACATGGTATGAATCATGCACTTGGGTGATCGATAGAAAATGCGGACGCAGACAGCAATTATAACTAGAATAGCAAAATTATTAGCAGTAAGTGAATCCAACCTTTATCCGTTAATTTTACTACAGAAAAAAGTATTAAAAATTTGTTTAAAAAGCAGAGAGATTACCCAACTGAATTGTTGTTTAAACATTTCTAAGTTTTCAATATTAAACAAATGTATTATTTTATTTTATTAAAATATTTTCATAGACATTTTAATAACTTTGAAAGGTACGTATATACATAAATATAGAACTAAAAATATGAATTCTCTGCGTTTGTCTGAACCAAAATGTAAAACCAATGCAGCTTTTTATCATAGCTTGAGTCAAGGGCCCAGATCATTAAATAAATTTTATTCCAATATTATTTTAACCACGAATCCTCTCCAAATTAATAAAACAAATTAAAAAAAATTTTTATTGGATTTATAGTTTGGGTTTAAACATATTAAACACTATTTAATCTGTATTCACTCTCAATTTTAATTTTATTTTTGTCTGATTGGAATCTCCTCCTGAGCACGAGTCTTACTCATTCAGGAGTGGGCTAGATTATCTTTCATTGTATTTATTAACTTGTATTCATTTCAAACTTACTAGCAATAAAATAAATAAATAAATAAATAAAAAGTGAGTATTCTTAAGCATACATTTCGAAGTGGCATTCGGTTTTCGGAGTTTGTACTAATCATTTCACGTGATGAAACAAAATACATTTTTAGGTTAGGTCTCGTGAATAGCAAACTGTTTAGTCAAAGCAATTATTTTCATGTTGTCAGACAAAATACATTCTAATATTAGATCATATTAATCTACTAATTTCCAACATAATGTGCCAGAGGTCCAGGAGGAAAATGTAGGCCTACTTTTTCACAAATTATTGAACCATTTAGAAAACGCCTCCCAATATAAAGATGAGATGTGGTAAATAAGCAAGGCATCGTTATTTCTAATAGTATATTATTATTATTATTATTATTATTATTATTATTATTATTATTATTATTATTATTATTATTATTATTATTATTATTGAGGCTACATGACATTGTGATTTTACCCTCTTTGGTGATATCTGGTATTAGTTGGCAGCACTGAAGAGACGGCCAAATTAGCCTTTTAGGAACTGCTCTTACGTGACCCTCACTATAGCTGCGGTTAGGCCTTTGAATTGGTTTTTCCTTGTGTATGCTACATGTGACAAGCATGAGAAATGCTTGTCTGCTTTTGCCACAAGGCCTTTGTACTCTAATCATGGATCGCCAAGAAAAAAGGTAAAACGTCTTAGTCTATGCAGAAGCAGACTAGAGCCTTTGTGGTGTTTACTTTAAGTGCAGAGTGCTGGAGTACGTGATCTTCGCCACGTGACCATGTCTATGTTTATCTGGCAGACAGAACTCTGCTATGTTCACGCTGATCTGCAGACCGAAGAATGGTTACGGGTGAAGAAGCCGTGGACACGTCCAGGGGTGGCCTACCGTTATATAAGGAATCAAGTGGTTGGAAGTTAAGGCGTGATAGTTTTTAAACCTTCTCACACTAACGATTGGTTTCACAAAGGTTAATCTATAGATTATCTAGACTAGATTAAAATGGTTAATCTTAAAACACAATTACGAGTTTCTATTACAGTGCAAATAAAATATTTATTTACCTAAGTATCCTAGCCCAATTAATGATTTTATATACATAGACAAAGTATACGATTATGTCTCGTGACGAGAATTATGTACGAAATGGAAATATAAAAATTGGAAATTTATCTTTTGAAGAGGTGGAGAAGTTCAAATATCTTGGAGCAACAGTAACAAATATAAATGACACTTGGGAGGAAATTAAACACAGAATAAATATGAGAAATGCCTGTTATTATTCGGTTCAGAAGACTTTATCATCCAGTCTGCTGTCAAAAAATCTGAAAGTTAGAATTTATAAAACAGTTATATTACCGGTTGTTCTTTATGGTTGTGAAACTTTGACTCTCACTTTGAGAGAGGAACATAGGTTAAGGGTGTTTGAGAATAAGGTGCTTAGGAAAATATTGGGGCTAGGAGGGATGAAGTTACAGGAGAATGGAGAAAGTTACACAACACAGAACTGCACCCGTTGTATTCTTCACCTGACATAATTAGGAACATTAAATCCAGACGTTTGAGATGGGCAGGGCATGTAGCACGTATGGGTGAATCCAGAAATGCATATAGAATGTTAGTTGGGAGGCCTGAGGGAAAAATACCTTTAGGGAGGCCGAGACGTAGATGGGAAGATAATATTAAAATGGATTTGAGGGAGGTGGGATATGATGATAGAGAATGGATTAATCTTGCTCAGGACAGGGACCAATGGCGAGCTTATGTGAGGGCGGCAATGAACCGCCGGGTTTCTTAAAAGCCAGTAAGTAACAATAATAATAATAATAATAATAATAATAATAATAATAATAATAATAGTAATAATAATAATAATATAGATTTGTGGACGGTGTCCCGTATTGGACCATAAATAATCTGGTCACCGTAACATTGTAGATTCCGTACACATTCAACCTCTCGTGTCTAGCACTGTACCGTATATTTTTTTAGTACCACTGCTGTTCCTCTTTCATGCCTTTAATTTGATCCCCCTCGCCACCGCTGTGTGGCCGGTAGATGTGCTATGCTGGCCTCTCAGCAGGGTTGCAGATGAATAAATTTATGGTACGCGGAAACGATTAAGCATGGACTCCCGGTATAACGATACGAGTTGTAACTCATGTCAATTGCTGAGTTAGTGGCCGGCACAGAAACAGCAGTGTCAAGCTCGCTGTGCGGATTATGTAGAATTATATCTAATGATGGGCAATAAAGGTCTTTTTTTTTTCTAATACAATGAAAGCATTGGATTTTATTGGTGTCATACGCACTGGCTTTGTTGCAACATCCTGAAGGGGAAAGCTCACTTGCTTAAAGGCCAAGGCCACGTGATGGCGTTCTTGCAGAAATTATCATTAAACCGCCCTGCAGTGACGATCAACAAATCGTTTTCCTTATTTGTCAGATAAATGTTTAATACGTAACAGCTTCGTACAGCGTGTCACATCATGTAGCGGCCTTGTTTAGATCCTTAAACGTGGAGATGAAGTGAAGTAAGATTCAATTCTGTTATACATTAAAATTTTCTTCATCGTCATCATCATCATCATCATCATCATCATCATGAACAATAACTTGACGGGTTTTATCTTTTATGCTCGACCATGCCGAAATGTAGTAATTATACACTTGGTAGCAGATCTTTAATGCATGTCATTAAAGTACACCTACTCATTAAAGGTCAGGTCTTTCAGCCAATGACGACTCAGGTTACAACTGTTCAGCCAATGACAGGTCAGCTTTCTACCGTTATAAAACCGCAAGTATCGATTATTCTCGGATATGCAATCGAAAGAGAATTAGCGAAAAGTCACGGAGGCTGGAAATCCAATTCTGTCGCAGAAGGTTATGTTCTGTTACTATAATAATTAGCGTTAATTGTAAATAATATTCAAATAAACTCAATTTGTCATCTCGTTTTTTAATGTCTAATTTAATTTCAATGTTATCTCTGTAGGTTCTTATGGCCTAGCAAGGTCAATGTGGATATCTGTTCCTCGGAAAAAATCAATACTTTCGCGTCTGCGCACATCCACAACATATGGGACATTGGTCAAGGTCAGATACAAAGAAAATTAATAATATCAATTTAGAAATATGGTCGAGCATAAAAAGTCGTATGAAACTCGCCTATAATGGTAATTAAGAAGCTCGTATGAAAATTATGAAACTCGCTTGCGCTCGTTTCATAAATATCCATACTCGCTTCTTAATTACCTTCATTATAGGCTCGTTGCATAATGTACTATTATGCTCGACCATGCCCAAATGTAGTAGCCTAATTATACACCTGCTAGCAGCCCTTTAATGGACCTCATTAAAGTACACCTATTCATTAAAGTTCAGGTGTTCCACCAATCAGAAAACACCATTGTAGCAATACGAATGCGCAAGTATCGATTATTGTCGGATATGGAATCGAAAGATAACCAGCGAAACGTCACGGAGGCTGGAAATCCAATACTGTCGCAGAAGGTTATGTTCTGTTACTATAATAATTAGCGTTAATTGTAAATAATATTTAAATAAATTCAATTTGTCATCTCGTTTTTCAATGTCTAAATCAATTTCAACGTTATTTCAAGATTAATGTTTATTTTACTCTCTAGATTATATCAAGGTCAATGACATTTGTTTCTCGAAAAAAATCAATACTTTCGCGTCTGCGCACATCTCACAATTTACGAGATATTGCACAAGGTCAGTTCCGCTTCCCAGTCAGATAAGAATAACATGAATACTTATGAATAGTTTCAAGTTAGGAATATGGTCGCGCATAAAAAGTCGTATGAAACTTGCCTATAATTGTAATTAAGACGCTCGTATGAAAATTATGAAACTCGCGCTCGTTTCATAAACATACTCGCGTCTTAATTACTACCATTCTAAGCTCGTTGCATAATGTACTATTATTATCCAGTTTCGTTTTCTAATTTCCAAAGACTACCATGTGACGTCTTCATACGCTACTACACTAATCTTCGTCTGTGCTTCCATGTGGAATTTGGGGCCTATATATTTTACAATTAAGGAACGGATTTCTAGTTCCGTACCTATTTTGTTTGCTACGTCCTAGAATATGTTATTCAGAGATCTCTACGTTTCATATACTGTATGTATACAGGTTCCCCCCTTTTAAAATGCTTACTTACTTACTTACTTAATTACTTACTTACTTACTGGCTTTTAAGGAACCCGGAGGTTCATTGCCGCCCTCACATAAGCCCGCCATTGGTCCCTATGCTGTGCAAGATTAATTCAGTCTCTATCAACATATCCCACCTCCCTCAAATCCATTTTAATATTAACTTCCCATGTACGTCTCGGCCTCCCCAAAGGTCTTTTTCCCTCCGGCCTCCCAACTAACACTCTATATGCATTTCTGGATTCGCTCATACGTGCTACATGCCCTGTTCATCTCAAACGTCGGGATTTCATGTTCCTAATTATGTCAGGTGAAGAATACAATGCATGCAGTTCCGTGTTGTGTAACTTTCTCCATTCTCCTTTTAAAATGCTATAGGACTTAAAACGCCTAAATGAACAATAAACTCCTATGAAAGCTTAAAAACTATGTTAGTGTCTGAAAAGCAGCTTTTTAGTATTTTGTATATATTTAAAATCAAATATTGGTAAGTACTAAAAATGCAAAAATGTCAAAAAAGAAAAGACAATAATGCCACCAGTATTTAAAATAAATAAATAAATAATTAAATAAATAAATACAATTATGGTTTATTTAACGACAAATTTGAAAACTATTTTGGGTCCGATAAGCTGTACAAATTATCAAGGTTTTTATTGTTATTACCGTCAGACTTATCAAATCACAAGTGTGATAAACAGAAATATGCTGTTTTTTTTACATAATAGACGAACGTTTTCGGTGCCACTGAACCATCACCAGATCATTAATAAACCTACAGACAACTTATATTATAAACAAACAGTGAAGACATAGGTCTTTAATGTGAAGTAGACCTAAGTGTATGACAGATACAATGGTACGGTACATATGAAGTCACAAGTAGAATGGGTCAAGATATTAAACATTAGCAATAAAATCTTTATTTCACACAAAAACACATATTTTGAATTTTTAAGTAAATATACATTTTTTTAATATTTACATAAAAACGCATAAAAATTAAGTTTTCAGCAAACAAATTTTCGACAAAAGCTCCGTTAAAAGCTCCATTAAAGTAAAATACTGTTATTGGAAAAATAATAATATTGATGATAGAAATAATAATAATAATAATAATAATAATAATAATAATAATAATAGAATAACAGTGACGGTGATAATACGAAGATAGTAATACAAATTAATTAATTAATAATAATAAAACAAAAATATTAACGATAATAAAATAAGTACTAAAACTGATAAAATAAAATATAAAACCACTTAGCGAGAGTTAACACAACTTAAATAAGTATATAATAACCAGGAAAAAAAAACAACGAACTCGAAAATCAACAAAAAAGTTCGATGTATCCCAGACGACAGCAACCGCCGTATTGACATTGTGCTATGCATTATTGGTAGTAGGGGGGAGCCGAAGGTCTACGTAACTGCCGTTGTCTTCGAATCTTCTCGTACAATCATGGGAAGTTAATGTTGAAAAACAAAATGTCTACGAGTCAAACTGTTCATTATTACCATGATAAATACAAAAAATACTGAAATATATTAATCAAGTTTCAGTTATAGATCTCCCCTTTTGTGCAAGGGGTATCATATCAAAATATTTTATGAATGGCGGGGAAAATATAAATTTTAAGAACTCTCTAGTGACAAGTACAATCAGGTGTGTCTGTTGCGATGCTAAGAAATCATTTATTGGAGATACACTGTTATTAATTTATTAAGAAAATGATCTATTTATATTTATTACAATGTTTTATCTCATAGGTTACATGCATCGGATAAATACAATAAATATTAGTAACATACTGTATAATGCTAGTAACACTTAAAATAATAATAAAATTTATCAAATATCATACAGACATCACTAGGAGCTCATAGAAATCACCAAGAGCTGACCCACAGTTTCGGAACTCAGGAACTACAAATCGTTCATGAAAAGAAGAAGACTTATCGAAGAAGTTGAGAAAATGCGGTTCTTAATTTATGATTCTATTGTTCTTCATTTTTTAGTCTGTTATTAACGACGCTGTATAACTACTAGGTTAATGGTGATAGCGAGATTATACGTAGCGATTAGAGGCCGAGGAAAATCCATTAGTTTACCTGATATTCGCCTTGCGGTTGAAGAAAACCTCGCAAAAAAGCTCACCCAGGTAACAAGTCAAAGTGGGAATCGAACCCACCCCCGAGCGCAACTCCAGGTCAGCAGGCAAATGCGTCTACTTCCTGAGCTACGCCCGTAGCTTTTGTCATCTGTTAAAATTAAGGTAAACCTTATGTAGACGTGCAAGAATGAACCCCAGACTTCTCGAACGACTTGCTAAGTTGATTTCTATAAGTTTGATAAAACGCTCTGTTGTTGGTCTGGCCAACATTATTTCTAGGTAGTGACATCATTTGTAAGCCTATCGCAGCTTATGTCATGCAGTACCATGTGCATATTAAACAGATCTGTGATATTTATGCAAGGTTTTTTATATTCTAATTGAAATGTATCTTAAAGTAGGTGTTAAGGATGTATCTCGGATACTTGCTTTAAATATTGCCTCACCACCAGAGCTATCGCGATTTACGCAACACAAAATTGCTTAGCATATCCAGGACGGGTTTTGTCAAGGACCGATAAACCAACAAATCGTTACTTAGTATCGTTTCAAGATGGACGGACGTTATTGTTTGAAGGAGGCACTTGCAATCCCAGATTTAATTACTTTGGTTCTTCTAGAGCCGTTGGATATACGGAGAGAAATGATAAGAAAGTAGAGAATTGAGAGGTTAAGAAGGAAGATAAATGGCAACACAAGAACAGATAAAGGGCAGAAAAAGAGAAAATAATATAAATAAGGACAATGAAAAATGATAGCAATCTTCTATCTTTTCTCTAGACTTTGTTTTAATTCTTCGAAGTGGCGCAAATGATATTCTTTTGCACTGCGACCTTAGGATCTATGTACCTCTTGGGAGAGAGGAATGAATCATGTTGTCAGATACACTCCTCAATATGTCTACGTCGATATTGTTTATTTCAATTTCAGCTGTGATATTTGTCCGGAGATCCTGAATGGTATGGCGTCTGTTTCTGTAGATTTTCCCTTTAAAGCGCCTCAGAAAGTAATCCGTTGACGTGAAGTCTGGTGACCTTGAAGGACATAAATCTTTACAAATAACACAGTCCTCGAAGAAACTGCTGAAGTGTGCGTTAGAGGTGTGGCATGTGGCGCCATCCTCTTGAAAACATCCCTCCGTAAGTTGATGTCGTCTAGCTGCTTCACGAAGTAGTGAAAATGTTCTTATGCATATCTCATACATATCAGTATTTACAGTTTCTTAAAAGAGAATTGATCCAGTGATCCTGTGACCGGATATTGCACTCCACACTCCAACTTTTTCTGGATGAAGTAGTACACATGAGGATTTCCTGACGCCCATATCCTCGTGTTTTGAGAATTTACATAGCCTGAGGGATGAATCGTTATGTGACAACAATGAACATTGTAAAGATGTATCAAAGATAATCTGCTATATTCCGGTATTGACGTCTGATTTCGTGCATCATTTCAATATAAGATGGTTTGGAGGAATAACGCCAATCTAGGTAATAACGCCAACTACTCATATTTCACTTGTTTTTAAGAAATTCGACACATGATACACACTGTATCCAAGGAACATTTTTGTAGTCGGAATAGCAAAAATTTGTTCCTTAAGCACCCATTCTTCTGTTAGCAGGTGCATGTGTTGTGTGCAGTACCGTTGTTTTGAACGCTTCTTCCAAATTTCAAAGGTAAAGTAAAGTTATAGTCTGATCCGTTTGGGTATGGATAATATTAATTTATTATTATAAAGCTATTATGATAGTAACAAAAAATTTCTTGCTGGTTATTTTATGATTAAAAGATGGGAGTTTCCATGACAATCAACAATGCAAAATCTGAAAGGACAAATTAAAATAGTAGATGATTAAAATGGCTATTACAAATCAACAGCGGGCACAATGTGTTCTTTGGTATGCTAAATTTGAGAGTGTTAAAAGAGTTCAAAGGGAATTTCGACGTGAGTATGGTGTGCGTAATGTACCTAAATACGATTCCATAATGTTGTGGTATCGAACATTTGTAGAAACAGGTTCTGTGTAAAAAAAAAGAAAAACATGCAGGAGGTCGCAGGTGAAACCCAGTACGTCTCTTGGCTTGGTCCCCAAACTCCCCAGATCTAAACCCTCCTAACTTCTTCGTGCAGGGTTTTGTTAAAGGCGTTGTCTATTCACAGAAACCCAGGAACATTGATGATCTGAGAGTAAAAACTACTCAAGCTATTCAACAAATCACCCCTCTTATGTTACAACGGACATGGGCTGAATTGCATCACCGTTATGAGTTTGAAGCGTGCGCAATGGGGGTCATGTTGAGCTCTGAGGAATCTCACATCTTTCAGTATTATATGCACAAAGTTTCAACAAATAAAGTTCAGTACCGTAGTAAATGTTTTACGGTGTTTTTATTTTATCCATATCCAAACGGATCAACCTGTATTGTGAGCATATAATTAGATCGTAGTACAGTGTTACATTGATTCACAGTAAATTTTACGCACTTCCTTAATATATTCATACATTTGAATAACATTTTGAGGGAAATTATAATTACAGCCAAGATTCAAACAAATCATCACGGGTAATAACGCCATGTTTGGCTGGGATAGTTTTGTAAATTTATGTAGCCTAATTTTCTGCTTCTTTATGTTATCGAGTGGTGAAAGAAATCATGTTTTTTTACTATAGATGCCAAGAGTTTATGAGAAGAATCTACGTACAGCGTGGTCCGAAGAGGTGCTTGCAGCTGCAGTCAAACGGAAAATTGTGTGTCCAAAGTGTTCCTAAGTAAACAGAAATTTTAATTTAAACTTCAGTGTTCTTGTTTCATATAAAACAAAATGTTCGATTTCTTTGAATTCTGAACTGTTCCTAACTTGTGACCGGTACTATTTCTATTTCCATTGACAGTTCGTCCGAAGCTTTCTGAAAGCCACTAGAAATGAGAAAATACTGTATTTGAATAATATTTATTCTGTAAAGCTGATTTATATTATCTTTTGTTATGGTGTTAATACCCATAAGCATGGGAAATAACGTCAAGTTGCAGATTAAGACAATATATTTCTTAATTCCTTTCATCCTTCAATTTCTGACAAATCATCATTTTGTACCTTTGATAAACATGTTTGACTTGAGAACTATGAGTTTATATCTGAAGAAAAAAAAAAAAACAGTATGGCATCTCCTTGACAAATGCCCAAATGTTAACATGACGTTATTCACCTCCAAGGTACTTTACTTACAATTTAAAAGTCTGCTATAGACGCAGATTTCTAGCTAATTACAAAGTGGGACATCCCACTGAAACATCCTGTATTATTAATTAATTTGTGAAGATCTCTTAGAAGATAAGTTAACGAGATATATTTCGCGCAATGAAAGAAAAAGTCGACGAAAACAACACAGATTATGTAATGCTATTACAGAAATTTACGAAGCCTGTTCAAAAGGATGCCGAACGTAAGTGCGCAGGAAATAATAAATGAGTGGATTAATTGTTTAATCGTATATCTTGGAGGCATTGGTTGAATTACATACGAATTATAGTAAAAAAGTCATAATGAACAGCGAAGTCTATTAGTGTCACTACTTAAGATGATATATATGTAGGGCACTCATTCTTAATTAGAGGGATTTATTACGTAATGCATTCAAGGATACAAATAAAGATTGGATATTACAATATAGGATATAATGAGATAATTATGGTATCAAAAAACTTGTGCAACAACAGGATATCCCACTTCTTTTCTTAAAACTAGTTCAATGACAATCATATTCTTTCTACAACTTCATAATTCAGATTGCAATATTAGACGGTGACTTTGTAATTCTTTCTTCAAATCTCCTTTTACTTTATTATAAAAATTATCATTGTGATTGAAGAGCGTGATCCCAAAACTCAGTCAGTATGGCCATTTTTATGATTTATACAAAGGCCTATTCAGGGTGGATGGTAATATCTGTACCAAAATTTAAGAGGTGATTCTACATGTTAAATATAACAAAATTTTTATTACACTTCTCCTTCGATGAAGCACCGTTAAGGAGAAAAAAAACATATTCTTTGGCAATGTTTGCAGCGCTCTATTTCGGTAATGGTCCGAGAAAAAATTCTGATTGCTATACAAGCAGATGGGTAAAAATAATCTCAACGGTTAATGCATTTTCGCAAATTAAACCGTTTAGCCATGAATTTAAATTGAATAATAGCGAAAATCGTTGAAATAAATCTTGCAACGCAGCACGCGTCATGTATTACTGACTGAGTACCGCAAAGGGGAGGGGAAGGTAAGCAGTGTAGGCCGCGCTTGCTTAGAGTTATTCCAGCAGCCGTGATATTGCCAAATGCAACATAAGGATTTCCTCTAAAACGGTGAATGTTCTAGAAAAAAACTGATGTGGATTTTTCATATCTCTCCTCATGATCAATTACCAGTTTTATTTTCATGCAGAGGTTACCATCCACTTTATATAAGTTATATGATTTTTTAGACCTCTGTCATTGCATTCTAAGCTTCTTTTCTTCCAAAACAACGCCAATTCTTGTCTAAACGTTTGTGTTATTGTGCATAATACTTGAAAACTCGCTCAGTCCGTAGACCGGTGGATACAAAAACTAGCCCAGTCCTTTCATAAAAATGGACTGAACGGGTTTTGGAATCACACTCTTCAATTTTATTATAGACCTATGTCTTCTGAATTTCTAATACCGAAAAAATGGTTTCGTCTATGTGCAGTCTTAAAAAAAACCCGCCAAGTTCCCTTCGGAAAACTTCGGTTGATTCCGTCATAGTTTACGTTTCAACGTAAAGGAATTTCGGTCAAGTTTTATTACTCTACGGCCACTTCCAGCGGACTCCTAAGGAATATTCACACGTTTATCACTCGGATTGTGGCGCTGGAATCAATTTAGAACACTTTTATCTCAGCCACGACACATTTCAATTTTTATTGTATAATATAAATGCAATTATCACTACAATGACACAATAATTCTTGCAGATAACACAGAAACAACTTCGGAAACGTAATTAAGAGAGTCGCAGTTTCACTTCACTTCCACTATAGTATTTTCGCTGTAAGAAAAATCCTAATGTAAACAATAGCACGTGACTGAAGTGAGGCTTCATTGGCCACTGTTTGGCACCATAGATTCTCAGTACATGTTCCCGCCTACTGTTGTACATTCTGTTTCATGTTAAACATTTCCCGTTACTCGTCAAGTAGGCCAAACCTCACTACTACTCATTCGTTTCCTTAGAAAACATTTACTTTATAATTACTGCAATTAAATTATTTTAAGTCTTATATCTTCACAAAGGACAGTTAAGGATGCAGAAGGTATACTTCAGTACCACGTGCTTACGTGAACAACTACGAGCTCAAGCGACGCCAACTTGTTACAAGAACAGACTACCTCGGTATTACTGTTGGTATTCATCCGCGTTCATAGTACATAACAAAATATAAAAGTAGCTTTTCTTTTACATAGCGTTTTACATATGAGTGAAGTTAAATGTTTCATCGTATTTATCAACTAGAATTCAATTTTTTATTTTCAAATAATACAAGATTGTGGTTTCCGAATACGAACTATATTTCCCTGCGTCATGTGAGTATTTCGACTGGGAGCCAATCACGGGTATGGCAGCAACGTGCTTATGTTTACATTAGGATTTTTCTTACAGTGAAAACAGTATAGATGACTCTTGAGTTCCAGCAGACGGCAGGCTATAGGCGTAGCAGGGATGCCAATATCGGCAAACGAAATAAAACTGTGAGAAATGTTACAACAGGTGTGCTAAACTTTAGGAATGTTGCAATAGGTGTGTAGCACGTTAGCTTAGGTTAGGTTAGGTTAGGTTAGGTTAGGTTAGGTTAGGTTAGGTTAGATTAGGTTTTGTTAGGTGTGTAAGATAATATGAATGGTTACCACAGTTGGCGATACTGCAATCATTCTCCCACTCCACCTCAAATAACGTCACAACGACGGAATATGGCCGCCTTCTTCCTTCAAGTACGACGATTTTCCTCTATAAGTAAGGAACCTATTTAGGGAAAGTTGGGTGGTACCACAGCTCTCCCAGTGATCACATCGAGTTTCTACTACTCCACACTACAAAACTAAAGTATTTTCAGTGTTTGTTTTTAATTTCCTATGCTGGCAGTAGGGCCTACATTAATAAAACGTCACCGGAATTTCTTATGCACGACTCCGCTCAGTTTTTCCTTTGTTTTGTTTCTTGCTTTCTCTGTTTATAGTCAAGTGTTATGAATAATCTATAACGAAGATATATTCAAGGAATGAATTAGATGGAAAATAAACATCCTTTCCCTAGTCATGTGAACCAGGCGCTGCCCGAAGTGGATTTAAACAAATTCGCGCTACGGGAGATCGGTCATTTTTTGTGTCTAAGGCTGTACAAAGATGTCTTCTAAAACACTACTGGCATTTTGTTCATATTCAGTATCTACGAGTCAATTTATTAAGGAATTATGCCTTCACATGAGATTTGTAATTGAGAAAATATTTATCGGTTCATATCAACTACACAGGATATTCGGACTAGAATATGTGAAAAGTAATTGAGGCGATCTCTGGAAAAAGAACTTAATTATAAAATCTTGAATTTGAGATACAGTGCTTCAAATATTTACATCTGGTATAACAGAACTACACAGAAGAAATTCAAATCTTTCTAGAGGACCCTGAGTTATTAAGGATTTAATATAACCTGGAAACAAAGAACGACGTAACGTGCGTTAACTTGTTATTCCAGAGAACTCAGATGCAAAACCATCAAGCAAATGGAACAAGACGACTGGGGATATACAGGGTGATTCACGAGAATTTACCGTCACTTACAGAAATTATTTCCGAAGACATTACGAGCAAAAAATTGCATATACGCATTATCACAATCTCAATATTTTCAGAGCTACACTAATTTGAAATTGTTTGTAAAATACATTAGATATTCTAGAAGTTTTAAGGGTAAAAGAATATTACAGATAGCCTAAAGAATTAACTATTCAGAAGTATCATTTCTTTAATTGGCTAGTATTCTGAAGCTAAAAATATGTTGTGAATTCCATACTTGCTTCGTACAAATTTTTTTTTCCGATTTTTAACTACAAAATTACCACTTTTCTTACGCATTTATAAAACAATTGTTACAAATCATGCCGCTCTTGTAAATTCTTCAAGACTGTGTATTAAGATGCATAATTAAACTGTAAAGAATCAAATTCGTGAAGTCGTAAGATTTGTAACAATTTTTGTGATAAGTGCGTAAGAATGATGTAATTTTTAGTTAAAAATTGAAAAACAAAATCTGTACAAAGCAATTCAGAACATATTTTTAGCTTCACAACACTAGCCAATTAAAGAAATGATACTTATAAATAGTTCATACTCTAATTGTAATATTTTTTTTACCATTAAAACTAAAGGAAAAAGGTATTTTTACTAACAAATTCAGATTAGTGTAACTCTGAAAATGTTGAGATTAGGACACATGTTTATATGACATTTCTTGCTCAGAATGTCTTCAGAAATAAGTTCCGTAAGTGACGGTAAATCCTCGTGAAACACCCTGTAGATACCTCAAGGGACTTAGGTATGCTTACGTCAGAAGTGGCGAAAATGCGACTCACGAGCACATTGTGGCTCGCAGTGCATTTCCATTGCTTCCTACCTACAACCCCCACCCTCTCACTCACTGGAGTCAAACTCCGTTCCATGTGTATTTGTCTCTGACCTGCGAGTGGCGTATCGTCGCAATGTCTCTCTCGAAACCATGTACCTCTATAAAAAACGAAAGTTTCAAGTAGGATGGGAGGACGTATTTTTTTGCTGACAATATGATGAGAATATTAAATGTATGATTTGTTCACAAGTATTACTAGGAAAACGGTTGTATAACATAAAACGACATTATAAGTTACTATAATATGTTACTGATGAAACATTAAAAAGTTAAGTGTTATTATTATTATTATTATTATTATTATTATTATTATTATCATCATCATCATCTCTGTACGTCGATCCTTTTCCAGCAGAAGTACGAATAATGCGATTAGATCTTCAATTTAAACTCACATATTTACAATGTGATGTTAAATGAAAGCTAGATGTAAGGACTTGACAAATGTTGAACTTTTCAAATCTTTGGCAAAAAATAAATATTTGAAGCTTCATTCTTTCGCTTGCTCTGTTGAAGCCATGTTCGCTACAACTTACGTTTGTGAAAAAAATATTTTCAACAATGAAACTAGTAAAAATCAAATTTAGATCACGACTGACAGACAAATATCTTCGTGATCAACTACGACTGGCAGTAGGTGACATAATTCCTGATTTTGAAACTTTGCCGCAGAGATATTCTGAAGACAATTAATTTTAGGTTGTGATAATGTGTCCTGTGTTTTCTTGTTCATTTCTTTCTTCGTTACACGTACTAAACATTAGTTTTTAGCCTTGTACTGTATATAATTTTATTTAAGTGCTTGGCGTAAAGAAAATGAAAAACCGTTCGTGTGTCCGCCTCCCTCCCTAGGTGCTATAACCGTTGCAGCTTACACAGTGGCTCGGCGCACGATAGCATTTTCGCCACCGCTGGCTTACGTCGAAGATGAAACAAATCAACTTCGTGACTGGTTCACGGGGGCGCTAGTGGTGACGAAAATGATGTGATGATAAACGATAGTAATAAAAGTGAAAGAAGAGAAAAATATACATGGAAAGTAGATTGTATAGACCTATGAGAAATTTAACTATTTGCTGTTTACGCTATACTCTTTTGTTTTGATAAGGAACCTGTACCATAGCAACTGTGTAAAATATGTAATATTGAGCTTACAAGATATCAAGACAAAGACGACTCGCTGCAAATGTGGAGGCAGTTGGCTGTCTAGCGCACAAACGATGCCGCCTAGAAATGCTACTGCCCGCAGGGCACTGGGTGTTGTGAAAATGGGAGTGAAATGTTGCGGATTATACCAGCGCGCTTTCTCTGAATTTAATTGCTGATGTTATGAAAGTGTTAAGCAGTACTTGCACGTGCAACAGGGGTCAACAGTTCCATATGGGTTTTCATTTCTATATTTTAAAATTGTTTATTAATCGAACGTTGTAATTCTCAAGAAGGGCAATTTAACTGCGTGAAATTAAAAATTGCTGCTCAGTTATTATTCATAAAACCTTAAAGCATTTATATTCGTAATAGGTCTAAACCTCGCTAGAAACAATCGCACATTCTTAATGCTTGTACTTTGCTTTAGCGACCCATTCATGTGAAACAAGCTTTTATTTCTCGCAACCACATTTCCTCTAAGAATACGCAGGAAAGTGGTTTCCACTCTTTTAATTTCAATAGTACGTACTTTGACAAAATTTCAACCAAAAGTTTGAATAATTATATAAATGTATACAACTATAATCTGTAGCCCATGAAGGGCCAAGGTTGACCAGCCGACTGCATGTTTCAAGTCCACGTGCTTCAGCAGAGGTGAACGATCATCCAACCAGAACGGTGGTAGCGTGTGGCCAGCACAATAATACTCTTCCAGCCACTACAGCTGGAAAAGATCCTAATAGTACTACAACTATGCAGTAAAACTGTTGAAATATTCGCTAAAAAGTCAAATATATGCAGTAACAAATATACTTTAAGGGTTAATTTGTTTTAATAATATGATATAAATGAAAATAAGTTAAAGTAATAATTTTCAACAAATCAATTTCTTCTTCTTCTTCTTCTTTCCCTTAGTTTAACCTCTCCCTTTTAGGTTCATTTACACGACCCACGCCACCCGGGCCTTACGGGGCCGCGACCTGTCGGGTGAGGAATTAAGCTATGGATCACATACATACTTTTTTGACCACACAAGGACATGGAGGGCCTCCCCGGATGAGGGATCAGCTCAATGCCAGGGCCACCTCCGATACAACACAAACATTTAAGACATTACACAGCATTCACTCATACATATGAAAGGATTAAGGGAAGGATCGCCGTCCATGGCCGGACTTTTAAAAGATACAATCCCGGCATTTGCCTGGAAATAACTGAGGAAACCATGAAAAACCTCAGTTAGGGTTGCCGGCCCCTGGGATCGAACCCCGGTCCTCCCGAATGCAAGGCCAGCCCTCTACCACGTCGCTAGCATCATCAATTTCATTAAATATATTTTTCCTTTAAATGTATTAATTACTCACTTTACATACATAGGCTATTTGAATTGGTACATTTCTAATTTTCTAACTTCCCAACTTTTCTTTTAAACTTCTTTGCCATTCACGTAATTATTACGGCAGCAAACAATCAACGATTTCTCCGTTTCTCTACTATGAAACTTCTCCTCTTATCTGTCAGAAAAAGTTCAAATGCCCAGAACGACATCACATGATGTGACTGGTGCATGCTTGTAAAGAGAAATGTTCCATTTTCCACCAAGAGTGTCAACACTTAATCATTTTTCAACAGACTTTTCAACTAGACGTTGCATACTTCCACTCGGTAATGAGTTTTGGAATAATATTCTGGGGAAATTCCACAGGTAGTAACAATATATTTCTATACAAAAAGAATAATTAGAATAATAGTAGGTGCCAAATCTAGGCAATCGTGTAGGACTATTTTCAAAAAACTACAAATAATGCCCATGGCTTGTCAGTATATCTTTTCATTAATAATCTTCCTCGTATGTAATCGTGAAAACTTTGTAACTAATTCAACAGTTCATAGCATAAATACATGTCAAAAAATGACTTTCATACTCCATCGGCAAGTCTATCGTGCTATCAAAAAGGAGTGCGTTATATGGCAGTAAATTTTTTTAATAGCCTCCCTATCGATATAAAAAATTAAACTCAAAACATAAAATTATTTAGGGCCAAATTAAAGAAGTACCTAATTTCTCACGCCTTCTATTCTGTAGGTGAATTTATGACATTCAATAACACTTCATGAAATTGATACTAAAACTTTGTGTTGTACTAGTAGACTATATTGTAAATCTCGTCTGTATATATTTCATCTAGACTGTGACTATAAATTAAGACTTTATAATAGTATTAAGTTTTTTGACTTGCTCCATATTCTAGCTGTAAGCAATGTATGAATGCCATGGAATGTTAATAAATACAATACAATACAACATAGTCCCCACTACGTTCAATGCAAGTGTTCCTGTTATAGCCTACTATGTTAAAAGTGATAAAGTGTTTGTAGTGTTATTGTACATATTCAATTCATAAAACAATTATTAAGGTTACATTTTGACTCTCCCTCGTATAAGATATTCTGCTATTTCTTCATAAAAGACTTCCCCCAAAACCTTCCCTAATAAAAAAGCTCCCTAAATTTTGAGGGAAAACCCAGAAACTTGGCAACCCTGGTTTGACATATCAATAGTACTTCTAAGTGAAGCCAGTGTGTAGTAAAGTAGACGTGTTATCACCCATGCAGGCCCCTGTGGCGGAGCAGAGCACTTTCCTCTCGGCGTGGGGATGATTCCGTCTTGTTGCACCACATGAGCCACGTGACGGGCGGCAGAAGTGACTGTACTCCTTGGCGGCCGAGACCTTGGCCTTTATCGAGTCGAGTTTCGCGCTCCCTCCCACTCAGTCACATAAACTCTCGTTTTCAAAGCCACTCCGCGGCGATACGCGCTCCTGGCTGCGGGCTGGGAAGGGCGGGTTCGAGTCCTTGTAGGGCGCAGCGCAGACCTCCGCTCTTAACTCGGGTTCGACCATAATAGACAGCCAGCTGTCGGATATTTCACTACATTCAGGCCCAATTGTATAAAACTCCCTGACTAAAGATCAACTTTGATCGATGATCGGAAACTGAACCGAGTTCAGACACTTCTTCTATTGTATAAAACTTTTCTGCGATCAAATTACCTTGGTTCAAATGCAATCTAAGTTCACGTGAAAAGGATTTGGCAACATCGCATAAACAGGTGAAGTATGTGATGGCGTGCCATGTTGTACAGGTTTGTTCAGTATTGCCAATTTAGCGATTTTAACTCTTTTTCAACGACAATTTCTTTTAATGTTATATGGCTTAAATAGGGATTTAGCGACCTTTTTAGCACCCCATAGTGATAAAATTGAATCTTTCTTTGTTGATAATGAGAAATCTAGCGACTTTCCAATTACTTTTTGGCGACTTTCCGTATACCTTATTTTATTTCAAGGAGTGCAGTTCGGTGGCTCCTTTGAACACTCACTTACAGATTTATGATTTCCTACACAAACAACTCTGACAATTCCATCCTGTCCCCTCGTCCCAACATTGCACAGTTGCCACAATCCTGGTGACCTTCGAAATTATGCAGTGAAACTGACGGGATTCTTGGAATTCGGAAAAGATGCGGCAACTCTGCCTCCACGTGGATTTGACGGGCACCTGTCAATTCTTCTGAACGAGGGTTGTGATTGGTTACTAACAAGAGAAGACAAGATTTCCGTCACAGTAAGGAAGACTTTTATTTATGACAACCAATTAGTAGGGGGCAGTAGAAGGTCTGTCGGCAAAGTCCTTTCTATGAAACTGCACTCCATGAAAAAAAATAGAGTATACACTCGGTTGGAGACACTGGTTTGTTTTGTGCATTGTAAATAATGGCGGACAATAAGAAGAAGGTTGACCGTTCTCCAAATTGTTATGTTATGGTGTTTGATACTGCTAAACATAATAAAGCTTTATAAAACAACAATTTTCGTTTAGTAATACAGTTAATTGAAAATTTATGAATGTACCTACCATATCCATTAATAATTAATGATTGTTATAAACATAATATAATTATAGGTTAGGTTATTTGATACTGCTGAACACGATAAAGCCTTATAAAATATAAGAATGTTTGTGTAGGCTATTAAGGCAAGAAATTGAAAAAAAAATATAAATGTATCTAGCATATCTATTAATATTAATAATAATGGTATTTCTTTTTGCATTCGTATATTTCAAACAGAAAAGAAATAACTGAACTTCGATCATCTATCTTAATCGGAGAAATTTCTTCAGTAAAAGTTGACTTTAGTTTAAGACAAATTAATCTCAGATTAGACTTTATACAACACAAAATTCCAAGTTCAGCTAGAACGAGGATCAATGTAACCTCTGATCTAAGATTAAATGGTTTATACAATCGGCCCTCAGAATTACGAAATGTATTCTTACAATAGGCTCTGAGTATCAGGTGATAAAAAAACAGGATATTTTAACTGAAAAAGCTAGATTAAAAAAAAAAAAAGCAGAACATGATAACGTGAGGCTTATTGGCAATCTGTATATACAGAATGAACCGTAAGCAATGTCCTTAATTTCAGAGTGTTATTTTTTTAGATATTTCAAACAAAAGTTTAATACAGTTTTGCTCTTTTGTGTTTCCTTTTCGAGATAAAAATTGTTTCATATGAAACATTTCATACCGTGTTTTGGGAAAGTCATTGATTTAACTCCCATTATGCTCAGTCAATTTAAGACAGCAATGTATTATGACAATTAGGGCTCGGAAGTTGATGAAATATCATCTTTTTTCTGAGATATCACAGACAATGCAGGATGCAATACAAACTCGTTTCACTTCGACATGAACCAATATAGCCTACTTTCATTTTGCAATTTTTTGCATTTTTCAATCTTTTATTAGGTACTTATCTATTGGTCATTTTGGAGGAATTTTTCAACTTTTTGTAGCATTTTGTAACTTTTTTCTACATATAAATGCCTATTTGAAGCATTTTTAGTGCCTTCTTACCTGCCTATTTTCAACTTCTTAGTGTCAACATGTCACAGCTCTATTAGGTATAAGTTATAACTAGACTTCGTTGAATTGCCACACGCAGCATGCAATCAGGTTGCCGATGTACGGTAGTATAGAAGAGGTGAGCGACCGCCCGGTCTCGTAGTATAAGCAGTTCATGTTAAGAGTTGTGACCGGTCCGAATAGATAGAGCAGCTACAGCTAATGTATACCTAAGTACGCACTTGTTTTTGCATTACTGTGGTTGGAATAGCCAAAGCTTAACATTTCTTCAGTGCAGACAAGAATTCAATCAAACATACTACAATGAGAGTGTTGCTGTTCCAAACAATTGCCTCAGGAATACCCTTACCCCCGTAGACAGTCTTGACCCGTTGGGGAACGTGGTTGGCTGCTGTTAATTATTATGCAGAACATTACGGCAAAATAATGGAGGTAATTGATGAATTGGATAGCACAGACAGTTCCGCCGTTGCAGATGTAAAATTATTGCCTTCTGAACAGCTATTGGAAGATATTGTTCATTGATTCTAATTTTAAAATCGTGTCCAAAAGCATCATCGTGTTAGAATCGTCTAAACTACAACTCTCAGAAGCCCTTAATATAGTGGCTAAAGTATCACAAACCGTTATTCAAAATAACAATTCACTAATTTCAGAAAAAGTGAAATGTAAGTTGAGAAACATTATTGCTAAAAATTCTGCCTATTCACAACTTCGTATTATAAATGATGTAGTATCAGGTCACGACAAGACGTTTGAAGTTGGTGTACTAAAAAGTAGTGACTTTCCGTTCTTCATATATGCACCTATTATATCGTGTGATGTTGAACGTATATTTTCCCAATATAAAATTTTTTTGAGGAGGTTACTTTGCAGCCGCTCAAAATGTACGTAACTCTTCACTCCAATGCACATATTCAAGGATGATGTGAGTAACTTACATTAAATTTTAACAGTTAATATATCTCACTATAAAATAAATGTGTATTTACATGTTTAGACATTTCCTACTTCAATGATCATTCATTATATTTCTTGAATGCAGGATACAGGTTTTATTGTAACCGCAGTATACTGCTCAGTGTTTACATCAGAGGCATACTCCATCCTTTACACGCCCCATTCTCATAGTCTATACTGCGTGCGCAGTAAACCTTGCGATTCTCGTGGCAATTCCACGAAGTCTAGTTATAACATAAACTGAGATCGCGTAGTTTCTAAACGACGCGTCGGAGAAAATCCGATGTCTGACAAAGAGTAGTCCTTCATGCGAGACCTATATTCCCTCTGAGTTTGATGCAGAAGTTCTGAATCACCCTGTATAGTAATTAAGGGAAGAATGCAAATAGCTCTTTTATGATAAGAATATTTTTCCTTTAATGAGCTATAAAAGAAGGAAGGACATATATATATTTTTTTATTATCGCAGCACTTTCTGTTCATAGAGAATTAAAGTAAGACTAAATAATAATACAATTCTTTCAGTGTCGACAAAAGTAACTGTGTATCTTGAATTCTTTAATTTAATTACAAATACCCGACTTTTGTGAAAACAAAGTGGGAGTTAACTGTCTTTCAAATCCGGTACAGTTCGCAGCACAGTTTATCAGGTAGCAGTAGGCTGTTTAATTGGCGGGACTTCCCCGAGCGCTACTCCCACGGTCTGTGTTCGGCCCCCTCGCGGGTCTGGGACGTTCTGTCACCTGCGAATTGGGACAATCCCTGAGACGTGGGCGGCAGGGCGCAGGGCCAAGACAAGTGACAGTGCAGCTGGGTGCGTCACGGCGCGCGGATTGCAGTATCGCTTGAAATACAGGAAGCGCGACGCCCCGTCTGCCAGGCGCCCACGCTCGCCGTTACGCCACCAAAACAAAGACCAAGGGCCACGCCAGAACCCCTGCTGAGCGGAATTGTCTCCTTCCGACACCGACGAGACGCCCCCTCTGATGGAAGGTGAAAAAAGGTGCACGGCTGGCTAAGGAACTGCTTCCATAGACAGAAACATTGTAACACCTCTAACTAAATGTTTACGATCGAGAAACTATTGAAATTATAAGCGAATGTCATTGTCACTAGTGGCAAAATTGTGTATCCATTATAGTTTACTTACAAATGGCTTTTAAGGAACCCGACCGTTCATTGCCGCCCTCACATAAGCCCGCCATTAGTCCCTATCCTGAGCAAGATTAATCAAGTCCCTATCATCATATCCCACCTTCCTCAAATACATTTTAATATTATCTTCCCATCTACTTCTCGGCCTCCCTAAAGATCTTTTTCCTTTCGGTCTCCCAACTAACACTCTATATGCATTTCTTGATTCGCACATACGTGCTACATGACCTGCCCATCTCAAACGTCTATGTCAGGTGAAGAATACAATGCGTGCAGTTCTGTGTTGTGTAACTTTCTCCATTCTCTTCATCCCTCTTAGCCTCAAATATTTTCCTAAGCACCTGATTCTCAAAAACCCTTAATCTAGTCTTTCAGGTAAAGTTCCCTGTAAAGCAGGTATTCAAATCTGCTTTTCAGGGAGCTTTACCTGAAAGACTAGATTTGCATAATATATACGTCACTGTGTACCTTAACAGAAAACCACAATTCCAAGTCACACAGAGACTGTGTGGACTCGATGTGGGTCTCTGGCGTTTCGTCAGCCCACGCGAGTTGTGTGGATATAAAGGGAAGAGTTGAGACGGTATCGGGTGGAGTTCCCGGGTAGCTCAGTTGGTAGAGCGCTGGTATGTTCAACCAGAGGTCCCGGGATCGATACCCGGCCCCGGAACAATTTTTCCCTTGAAATTACCCAAAACCTATGTTCCTCTCTCAAAGTGTCCAAGTTTCACAACCATATAGAACAACCGGTAATATAACTTTCAGATTTTTTGACAGCAGACTGGATGATAAAAGCTTCTCAACCGAATAATAACAGGCATTTTCCATATTTATCCTGTGTTTAATTTCCTCCCAAGTATCATTAATATTTGTTACTGTTGCTCCAAGGTATTTTAATTTTTTCACCTCTTCAAAGGATAAATCTCCAATTTTTATATTTCCATTTCGTACAATATTCTCGTCACGAGACATAATCATATACTTTGTCTTTTCGGGATATACTTCCAAACCTATCTCTTTACTTACTTCAAGTAAAATTTCCGTAATTTCCCTAATCGTTTGTGGATTTTCTCCTAACATACTGTATTCACGTCATCCGCATAGACAAGAAGCTGATGTAACCCGTTCAATTCCAAACCCTCTCTGTTATCCTGGACTTTCCTAATGGCATACTCTAGTGCAAAGTTAAAAAGTAAAGGTGATAGTGCATCTCTTTGCTTTAGCCCACAGTGAATTGGAAGCGCATCTGAGAGAAACTGACCTATACGGACTCTGCTGTACGTTTCACTGAGACACATTTTAATTAATCGAACTAGTTTCTTGGGAATACAAAATTCAATAAGAATATTATATAAAACTTCTCTCTTAACCGAGTCATATTCCTTTTTGAAATCTATGAATAACTGCTGCACTGTACCCTTATACTCCCATTTTTTCTCCATTACTATCGAATACAAAATATCTGATCTAATTTCTGGTTACATTTATTTTTTTTTACCGATATCAATACATTGATAACAATAACAGTGAGATCTTTCACCTTTTCTTTCACTAGAATTTGTCTCAAATTAAGTACTTTAGAATTACATTACATTAAATTAACCATTTTTGTCTCTATACTCCCCGAATTTATTAATCAGCCTCATTTGTGAATGAATAATTAAAACAAAATCAGTTGAACAGTTCTTTAAGCCTCATACGTTAAAAATGAAGGCGTTTTGATGTTACATTCGTTTCTCATATAGATTCTTATCACGGCTGGATACTCAACTAATTAAACACTTATTTACAGTCATCCATGTCCTACTGTAAGCAGTGACGTCACCGTACTAACAAAAACTACGACAAGGTTTCTCTAAATTGTTAGAAATGCTTTCGACAAAATTACTAATGTTATTATATATGATTTTTATTTCAAATAAACGACCATTAATTTATTTGTTAATAACACTTATTGTTTCGTGCAACTTCAAAAAACTTCTTTTACACTTCTCATAATGAGACAGAAAGTTATCGGAGGATCAGTTTTGATGAAATCAAAATCCATTCCTGAAGACCAATCGCTTTAAAACTGTATTGCAAGTAATGTCATTATAATAGGGAACATATTGTAGCCATCGGATATGAAATAAAGTCTGCTACTCGAATTACACAATTAATTCTGTAACTTGCTATCCAGCCGCCCTGCTGGTCTATAGTGCTCTTGGTTTTTCCAGCCGTAATATCCCTCCGCGGGCATTATTCTTAATTAAGACTTCCCTAATTGACACTTTCATGTAGTCTTGGTCTGACATTTCTCTGTTCTTTAACAGTTTAATTCAAACTTTGCACTTTTAATTGGGCTGTCGATGCCAACATTTACAATGGGAAGCTTGGCAAAGTTCAGAAACTGGGCTGCACAGCATGTCTTTCTAAATTTCAGATTTTATTCTTGATACAACAAATGTAATGTATTATGTTGTTTTCTCCACTGTCGGAACCAGAGGTCTGCATCGGACGATTTCACTCGAGCGCCAAGTAGTTCATAGCATAATCCGATACGTAACGCACATGCATGATGGGTAAAATTGTCACGAGCGATAAATCCTCGAACGGTATAAGCTGAGCGTTAGACATTCGTTCTTGTTACAGTGATGAACTTTGCAGTGTTTAACTAACCTCTCCATAGTACAACTACAAAACTTACTTTAAAATGCAATACAAATTTTGTAGGTAAATGGTGTTTTTTTTTTTTTTTTTTTTTTTTTTTTCCACACAGGAGTGATTTTGTTTTTGCCACATCTAACAGATGTTATTGGATGTAAATGTAATTATTATAAACGGAGAACACAATCACGATAATGCAAGAGCTGTATCAAGTTTTCTAATAATAATAATAATAATAATAATAATAATCTCTAATAATTAGTGTATCAATCTTTGCGTCTGTAACAGTTGTGCAGCATTATTATTGGTTTTATTATATTTTCTGCGACGTTATCTTTGTACTAATATTGTTATTAATCTACTGCTATATCAATAATATTTTGTAAAACGTTTCTACATTGTCGCAGTATATAGGCGGAACACTATATATGGACCTATCATATTATATATGTGGTAAATCAAATATTGAATAATTATTAATTAGGAATAATAACTGTATATCGAAGTTTTTCATACTATTTTATTTATAACTTCATGTTCGTGTTTTGGTACGTTCCATTAAACGTTTGTCATAAACGCAGAAAATAAAGCCTTATTTTTACCGTGTGAGCAAATCATATGTGCATCTTATGTGTCGCCTTCCATATAAGATAAGACATGTCGGTGAGATGACCTTGTACTGTGCTTCTATTTATTACGAGCGTATCGCGACCGATCGTATCTCACTCGAGTGTGCGACACTCGACCGAGTTCAAGCGAGCGATTTAATCCAATGCAGCACTCTGGTCCGAACACATAATCTATTGCCCGGAAGTGAAACCAACAAGACATCACTCATGAGGCAACTAGGCCAGGAAATAATAGGTAGGGTGGCCAGTTCCTTTCCCCCTCCATTGCATAAATCGCTGACTAGCGACCCGGGTCTGCTGGTTTTACGGCCAGGCATGCTAACCATTACTCCACAGCTGTGGACGAGTTTGATTGTCATTATTTTGAAAGTTATTCGTAAAAATTCAAAACGCCATATTGTGAATCAGGCTTTGGAGTTGCTTGCACGGTAAAATACAAACATTGGAATGTAAACTAAACTAACTGTTGCGCTATGACGTGAAGTACGGTGGTGAAGTAGAAGATAGGTCTGGTGATTATGAACTGTCCTTATCAGGGACAGCCGTGATGAGGTACGGAACGCTAAGCGCCATTCACATCCGTGCGGATAAGTGTATTGAAGTGGAAGGAGGTATAGTTGAAAATCTGCTTGCAAACTGAGGTATGTTTACGTTATGATTAATACAGTATTTTTAAATAATTGATTAAATGGCAATCTTTCTCTTGTTAATTATGTAAGCATATGCGGCTTACAGCTATTTCGGTGCTACTTGACACCATACTCAGAGCATTCAGTGTCTCGGCGTCATCTCAACTTCGCTGCCTGTTGTGTGGGTGCGTTCGTGTGATGAAGAGTTGTGTCAAATAGTGTGTGTTCTGAAATTGATCTGTGTGTTGAAAATTTGATTAGAGTGTGTTTCAGTGTGTCTGTATATTTCATATTGTTCTAGTGTGTTGAGTTTTTGGTTTTTGAGTTGTATGTGTAGGATTTCCATGCCTGTATTTATGTTATTGTATGTATGGTTGGCATTAGTTATGTGTTCGGCGTATATAGATGTATTCTGTCCTCTGGTTATTGCTTTAATGTGTTCTTTGTATCGAGTTTGGAATGATCTGCCTGTCTGTCCAATGTAGAAACTGTCGCAACTGGGTATTGCATGTGAGCTTGTATAGGTCTCGCAAGTACGGATTACCGACGGAAGGAATGCGAATGAAACACTGCGATAAGGAAGAGTGGTCGAGAGGAAAGGTCACGAGATAACTTGAATGATATTCAAGAGTACAGTCAGAAGAGAAATGACATCGGTAGAATCAGTCTTGCATTGTGACAGTTACATTACGACTTTAATTTGTTTCATTGCATGTGAATGCGTGTATTGTATCGCACGGTACTATTATTTCATTCGTAAACATATGTTGCGCGTTTAATTAGCTTCGAATGTTTCTCTTCCTACGTTCTTTATTTCCACAGCGATGTCCTCATTTGTTCATCTTCTTGGAAGAGACAGTACTTCCATCGGCTAGCACCTCTCCCCCCTCGGCGTGCCTACATACACACGTCAAAACAGACAGCAACGCCACCAAGGGTTTTCGGTAATCGTTTCTTGCGCGAGCTATATACGCCTGTGTGGTTGTATTTATTTTTTTGTGTTGTTTGTGTGTTGAGATGTCTTTGTAGTGTGTTTTCTGTTCTGTATGCTATGTTGTATTTCTGTTTTCTGATTGAGGATGCGATCTTGTATGTGTTTTTGTTCTCGTATGTTAGTGTGATGTATTTCTTGTGTTCTTGTGTTTGTGTTGTGTTTTTGCGTTTGTTGTGTTTTTGTTTTTTATTTTATTTCATTGGGTTATTTTACGACGCTGTATCAACTTCTAGGTTATTTAGCGTCTGAATGAAATGAAGGTGATAATGCCGGTGAAATGAGTCCGGGGTCCAGCACCGAAGTTACCCAGTATTTGCTCGTATTGGGTTGAGGGAAAACCCCGGAAAAAACCTCAGCCAGGTAACTTGCCCCGACCGGGATTCGAACCCGGGCCACCTGGTTCCACGGCCAGACGCGCTGACCGTTACTCCACAGGTGTGGACGAGTTTTTGTTTTGTTTTCCTTATGATGTTGTCTATTATGTTTGGGTTGTAACCATTTTCTTGTGCTATGTATTCAATTATTTATATTCAAGTGTTAAAAGTAGTGTACGAAAGATTGAACATGAATTAACAGTATTTTTAGTTAATATTTCTGTGTATTTTAAGGGGAGAGGATGGTATTTTTTAAAACTTTTTTCATATTTGGTGTAAAATATTAATTTTTTGTATGTAGAGAGCTCATAGCTGTAGCAACTCAACCAAAAATAAATATTTGAAAAAAAAAATATCTGGGGGCCCAGATTTGAAAAAAAATATACCCAATGCAAGATTTTACTAAAACCGATATATCTAAACCATTTTTAAAAGTAGATTGATCCAGTTTTTTGCAATGTATTTGCAAAAGCATGTTCTACAAACTGTCTGTAACAGAATTTTGATATTTGTCCCTACGTTTGTAAAATAAACAATTAAAATTTAATAACACTTTTCTGATTTCCTTTCTTGCAAACAAACGGACGTAGTTTTAAAACGAAATCAATTAACAAAATTCTGTTGCAGAGAAAAGTTTCCTAATAGCCTAAAGAATGTGTGTTTTAAATTTCATGCATGTATCTTTAATAGTTCTGAAGTTATATCCATTTTTGTCTGGCAATGTAGCAAAAAAATGAAGTTACCATAAACCGATAAAAGAGGGCGAGTGATTTAAAAATCCATAGCGCAGGAAGTTTAAAAATGGAGTCTCAACATCCGATAAGGCCACAAATACACACGAAATGTTATGCAATGCATTCCACACATATCAAAGTGTATTTTAAAGAAAAAAAAATACTTTTTTTTTTAATTCAATTTACCGGAAACAACAATAAAATTGGGCGAGTGATTTAAAAATCCATAACGCAGGAAGTTTAAAAATGGCGTCTCAACATCTGATAAGGGCACAAATACCCACAAAATATTATGCTATGTATTCCACACATATCACAGAGTATTTTAAAGATTTTTTTAATTTACTCATTTTTCGCCAAAAATACCATCCTCTCCCCTTAAGTGCATAATTCTTAGTTCTGCTCAAAGCCATTGTTACTTCCGTAGGATTCAATCAGCTGTAACTCCTTAACGGGCGATAAAATCGGACTCGTGTCCATAAGACATTTTATGCTCAAAATGACCCACAGAACTGATTCCTAAAGCTGGGGTCATTAATCGTGAATCACCCTGTATATAGGACTGGCACTACTGCAAAACACACCCATTTGAACTCCGCGCGGCACATGTTCGGACTTGCTGTTTTCAGGTCTGAACGTGCAATTGCAGCGTTGCCAGATCAGTGCGGGCAGCGCCTCGCCCAGCTCGTCGGCGCGCTCTTTGCCAACTGACCAAGTCCTTCGACTGAATTATTTATGCATTCATCAGTGACAAGTTGATTACTAAGAGAAATGTTGCTGTCTTTCTTTAATGACTTTGTGACTATGCCAATACAATTGTAATGGCTTCGAGTGGCAAATGGGTGTTGGTGTGAGAATGTGCGACAAAGAGATATTAATATCTTTGGTATGACTATTACTCCAGTATTTTTTTTTTTTATTTATTTGAATATCAGTCGAGTAATAAACTTCCCTAGGTTCCAAAGTTACTACTCTTAAAAATACGTCGCAACAGGAGGATGTGTAACATGTTGTACGCTATAAATAAAGCTAAAGAAGAAATGTTTATACTAGTATACACGTACAAATACATAAATATCCGACATGCACGCATCGGTACATACAGTAGGTATTCTTGTATTCTTGGGAGCTGAGAAAAAGCTAAATAAGTGGCTGATTTGGATGATTTTCGCAAAAAAAATGTGCATATTTCTTGTAGTGTACGTATTCTGTCACCAAATCCTATTAGCAGCAGAATCTCAATTATCTCATTTTTCTGTTAACCCTCGGTCTATACCTGGGGTCTTTTGTGACCCCACTCCTTTATTTTTTACAACTGCATATGTCAAATGTTGACATAACTCTTTCATGTTCCAGATATGCTATTTGTGAGCATTTGGCTACAATTATGTTACATTGTCATGATCCTAGTATAAGCGGTATAACATTATTTTTCATTTTTATCACATGGGGTCAGCAAAGACCCCAGGTATAGAGTACGCTATACTAATTTTTATAATGAATTTGTTACTTGGTCTCGCTCTTGGTGTATTTTGTGACAACAGTGGGATAAATGCAGATCAAATATTGATATTTCTTGAACTGGGATGCACTGTTGTGAGATATTTGAAAATTTTTAATTAACTGTTTTCAGTTTGCAGTAGATTTCTGATGAATTAAGTCGGTTTGTCTCTCTTTTTATTATAAATAATAATTTATAATATTGATTTTCAGAAAGGTTATAGCCTTAATCATGCTCTAAAAGACGCAGACCACAGTGATAGTGAATGTGACAATGATTTCATATTCGAAAGCGACGGCGGTGTTGCGGAAGTAGATGTGACAGGAAGGTATTCAAGTTGAAGGCGAAATAGATATTGATTCTATTGATGCAGATGATAACGTCAATGTATTAGTGACACATTTACTTACATCAAGAAATGGACAACTGAACTATGCTACTCAGCCATCACCACAGCGTAAGCCTAGCCTAGAAATATTGGCTATACACAAAATACTCTTGTGGCCGCTTACGTGCTGAAAAGATTCAAAGCCGTCTTGCTGTTGTCAACACTGCATAATTCTTTTGACATAAGTGAATGTGAACACAGAAAATGAGAAGTAATACTCCTCTATAATGCCATAGTCTGATGTGGAAACGCTTGAATAAATACCAAAATACATAAATTATCCAATAATTAACCTTACAACTTCCTATTTTCAAGTTAGTTGAAAGAAATCTATCCGGGGTCAAAAAAGACCCCAGGTATAGAGTACGTTTTTCCATAGCAGATATAGACCGAGGGTTAAAAATACCTTGTTTTATGTTGATTTCATCAATAAAACTGCTTTCATAACACAGGGAGTAACAATAGATAACAACAATAAAATTATCACAATAACCATAATCTTAGCTCTTCTGTACAAAAGAAAAATTAAATATTATAAAAAAACCTCTTTCAGAAGATGTTTAAAAAAACTACAGGGTGTAATTTAAAAAGATACTCCATGACGTCATCACTGGCACAAAAAAAGTCGCAAAAATTTTGTTTACATAAATACATTTCTTCCTGAATACAACATTTGACGGTTCTGAGCTTTTTGTCCGAATTCCTCTCATTCCATTTCATTTGCAATTATGAATTACTTTGAAAACCATGTACAGGGTGGACCGCTCGAATGTACCTAATTTCAATTGTATGTGACTGGTAAACGGTTGAAGATAGAAACTTACAGTAACGTTTATATGAAAGGAAAATTCAACAAGTTTCGATATGCACATCACCATATCTCTACGTGAGCTCCAGCTGTCACTGTGACGATGTCGAGGCGATGAACGATTTCTTGCCAAGCACGTTGGAGCATGTCTTCTGGAATGCTCTCAATAGCCTCTATGATGCGCTCCCGAAGATCACGAAGGTCTCTGACTGGGATGGCGTACACTTTATCTTTGACGTAGCCCCAGAGAAAGAAATCGAGCGGTGTTAAATGCGGAGATCTGCGTCGAGACGGTCTAGCATCGTATTGGCGAATTCCACTCGTTTGGGTTTGTCATCCGGCTCCAGACGTTGCATTAACTGCACTTTGTATGCCTATAGTTTGAGACGTTTGTGGACAATTCGTTGCAATGTTGATTTTGGTACTTGAAGCTCTTCTTGATGACTTCCGCGGGCTTCGCTCATACGCGGCTTGAACATCTGCAACCATTTCGTCGGATGTTCTACGACCACCACCATGCTTCTTCAACACCGATTCTGTAGCTAAAAATGTGTCGTGCCACTTCTTAATGCTTTTAGCAGTTGGAGCATCATGGTTAAACACTCGCCGATACTCCCTTTGAACTTTAACAATTGATTTAAACTCCGCATACCACAACACAGTTTGCGCTTTCATCTGCGGTGTCGCCATTTTGACAATCGATACAGTCTACGAAAAGAAACCGTGTCTGCGCACCATCTACCGACAGGATTCGAAACTTGTTGAGTTTTCCTTTCATATAAACGTTACCGTAAGGTTCTATCTTCAACCGTTTACCAGTCACATATAATTGCATTTAAGTACATTCGAGCGGTCCAGCCTGTATATTGTTTGCTTGGGTCTTGGTAAATTTGGTCCCGGTCAATTTCTGAACCTTATGTGATGGTAAATTAGGTCCCTGATCTAGGTAAATTTGGATCCTGCGTTTTCCAGGTATCATTATAGAGTTTTGCTACCTGTCTCAGTTAGGCTATTTTTGACCAAATTTGTTTACAAATAGAAATGCGTTAATATTTAAAGGAAAAAATTAAAAAAATAAGTATTAAATATAGTAAATATTTGAATATTTTAATGAAGTGAACAAATTAAGCAATTATCCATAAACGACTATTCAGATACTGTATAAAAAATCAAAATATTGTGTTTTCAATATAATCCGATAGAGATCCCACTGATGTTAGGGCGCTTCCTGTAACACCTGTCCCATGAGTAACGCTAAAAAGCTGAGACCCAATTAACCTACTATTTTCTTCGACCCAGGACCCGATTTACAATATTTTCCATGATCGGGACTCAGTTTAGCTACCTCGGTTTGCTTTTGTTACCTTGTAAACCAGGCTTAAAAACCCTTCAAACGGAAATCATATCCATTCTCATTCACTTTGTAGCATTCGTAACACTAAATACTAAAAGCTTCTCTCTTCTTAACTTTTACAATAAACTGTCTAGCTTTTATTAATCAGTTAATCTTTTAGTACTTTGATTTGTATTGTATCTGTAAATTTAATATTAATTGTAATTATAATTGTAATTGTATTCTTAATATTGTAGTTGTAATCCCCTGGTAGAGGGGAATAGAAGGCCTGATGGCCTTATCTCTACCAGGTTAAATAAATAAAATAAATAAATACCGGTAGTGAATATAAATCCAAGATAGGTTATACATGATGATAATGATGATGATGATGATGATAACGACGACGAGGAGAATAAGTAAGAGAAGCAGGAGGTGCTAAAAGTTAGAACTGTGTTCTATTACTTGTTCACAATTGAAATATTTCTGGTGTTTATTTTTTCTTTTACGTTATTACGATATTTTAATTAACACAGTCCGCTCCTTACAGGCCTATAGTACGTAAAAATAAACTTTACATGCGTATTTCTCCATGATTTACATTTCACTTCAACGCCCTTTCCAAATTACATCATAGGTAGCAGTTTATTTGATCAGTAAGGTTGTGAATTACTTTGTAGGTGTGACGGAAACCACGCCGGAACATTAGAATCAAAGGATTTCTCTTCATTGCACAGTCCATTAGCTTAATATATTACGTAAGATTTACTGTGGACCGATTATAATAGTCTTGATATACTGGCTGATAACTTTGAATTATTACTAAGACATTGTTCTTCGGTTTTTTTTTTTTCCTGAAAAGTACTGGACAATTCTCTACACCTACTTCACGTAGACCTTGCAAATGGATCAAGCTTTGCAACGAATATCCAGTTAAATTATGTTTGACTAAAATATCACTTCTAAGTTATGATTACATTCATTGAGATAATTTCGCTGTAAGTATTGCTACCGTGTTCACAATAGATAAAACAGCAACATCAACTGTTTCTTCTTCTTTTTTTTAATTTTGAGAGCATTATGTTATCTATCATGTTTCCAGAGAAGTAATGAAATTTTCAATCCGCAGCATAAACAACAAGATAAGAGTAACATTTCTTGTTACACAAAATTAAAATAAACTTGCCTAAACAACTTAAATTAATACATGTTAAACATTGAAATAATTTCATAGCTTTTAAGAAAATGAGTAGCGGTATCACTTCAGTAATAATAATTTAGAAATCTTCTCACCATTCGTGAGCTGCCACAAGGGACAAAGAGTACTTAACCATATAAATGTTTACAAGTCCATTGAACCATTGATTTTGTTTAGAGAATGAAACTCCTATAACAACAGAGCTGCAAATACATTTTTAGATTAGTGGAAATATACCTAGTTTTAGAGAGGCAAGTGTTACAAAAAAATTAAGAATGGTAATGAACTTGGTTACATTTCGAATATAGGTGATGCTTCAGGAGAGCAATTATTGATCCTTTCAGTGCAGCTAAGGTTACAATCGGAATAATAGATGTAGGTATTCCAAGCCTCTTAAACACATCTTTCATGAAGGGAGCAGCGGTACCTCTTGCTCCAACCAGAATTATTCTTATACAGTATAATTGAGCCCAATAAATAGTTAAAAAATAGAAACTATAACACGGATTCGTTTCAAACCATCTGCTCTTTTAAAATCTTTAGAAATTATAAAGAATGGACCCTGAGGGAATTTTACTGGTCTGTTTTTTTGCGCGCATGCGCTCCATTAGCGTATAATTCCACTTTCAAACGCTAGAGGCCAGTGTAATCGAGCACCCGCGAACGGTGGAACAGCAATCCTGATTCCAGTGTTGCCAACAATTGTCCTTTCAAATTCGGCAAATAAGATGTTAAATGTCGCTAAAAGGTCGTTAAATTCAATTTAGAAGTAAAAAAAAGCGTATCTAAAGAAACGGGTAAGATTAACAATGACAAAAATGTATCGTAACTTAAAGAAATATAAATCATCCACATCCTCCCCTGCAGGGTTATTTTACTGTCACCCTGTATGTATAATGTGTAGGGCTTTTGTCTATAGCATTTTTCAAATGCTCATGACAGTAAAAAATTATCTATCTTTCCTTGAAGTCCAACGGTACTTCAGAATGAATTTTGGAAGGCAGCAATATGAAATACACGAATCCTAATTACACCCAGTGAAAGTGGGAGTATAGTCCGCCATACCTGATTTAAGTACTGTAGTGCTAATTTTTTTCCAAAATACGGTTGTCAATATTGCATACAAGATATCCTCAGAATTTGTGGACCAACTTGATGACATGAAACTAACATAACATCCGAAAAGTCAGTGAAAACAATATCTAGTCATTTTAACAAACGAAACATTTCTGCTGGTGTGGCCACCACGTTCACCCGATCTTACCAGGTCTGATTTCTTCTTGTGTGGCTATTTTAAGGATAGGGTTTGACAGGCTCAGAAGTCTAGAACAGCTGGAGGACATCTGTGGGGAAATGAGGAATATTGGTGGTGTAATGTTGGCACACGTAAAAGAAATCATGAAGCGCCGCACCGTGTCCAAATAATAATAATAATAATAATAATAATAATAATAATAATAATAATAATAATAATAATAATAATAATAATAATAATAATAATGAAATAATTTAATTATTTATCTGTGATATATATAACCATTAAACACTAAGAAACCTGAAACAGCTATTATTGTTAACAAGAATTGTTAGAAAAATATTTCGTTAGCCTATTCTTAAATTGGTTTGATGTCTGACAGTCCCTGACATTACTCGGTAGGGAATTCCAAAGCCGAGGAACAGCCACAGTGAAAGAAGATGAATATGAGGATGTTCGGTGGGAGGGAATGGATAATATTGTGGAGTGTTGTGATCGTGTGTCTAGGTTATGACGGGTGGATAAATTTTGAAAACGAGACGCAAGATAGACAGGAGTGGAGAAATGCAATATGTGAAAGAGAAGGGAAAGACAGTGGATTTTCCTACGATCTTCTAGACGGAGCCAGGACAACATTTCGAGGGATGGTGTTACGTGATCAGCCCGGCGAATATTGCAGACGAAACGGACGCACATATTATGAACACGTTGTAGTCTCTGCGCCGAAGTAACGCTTAGATAGGTACGTAGTGGAGAACGACGGTCACTACCAGAACCCGATGTGATGTGTGCTTGTTTCACATGAGCCGAGGTAAGTCTCGTGTGAATTTTACCCTTTTGCCTTCACTTGTTTCTGAATTTTAACTAAGATATTGGGTTTGGTTCAATAAAGAATCACCCTGTAGAAATATCCAGTATTTGTCAATAAATATTATAAACTGCCGGTACTGAATACCCAGGTAAATCGAATTCAAATGCTAGAAATTTCATGCCAGGAGTAAAACGATGTTTTTTCCGCCAGGTCGCTATCGTTAGAGCTACGCGTAAACACTAATCATATTACAAAATATTTTGTTGTGACAGCCGGAATGGTGATAACTTCTCAGTGTTATTGTAGGTAACCTCTAATTTTGTGAAAGTAAGAGTCGCAGGAAATTAACGACACGGACTATCGAATAAAAATGTCATTTCCATTTGGCATTCGACACGTGGAGTTCAGCTGTGGGTAGGAGGGAATGTTTGCTATTGCTCCTACACATTCTTTCGCAATCCGCTGGTAATGGAATATTACATTAGACTGTGCGTTCTAATTTCCGGACCCGTAAAATCTTTATTGAGCCATGTAATGCGTTCCTTTCCTATTGACTGACAAATACGTGGGTTACCACAAATATTGAAAAGGGATCTAACAAATACAAATTATATTAGAACATCCTGAAGAAACATTTCGTGCTCTTATTTTTAATTACACAAATAAGTAAGTGATCATCTCTGGTTTAGTGAATCACTGGACCGGCAGGAGTTGAAATTTAAGGGCGATAAAAATGATTAACATGGCTAGTTTCGGAAGGAGAATTCCAAGTAAAATTTATCAGCCATTTTCCGCCTATGTGGAAATTTTAAATAAGCATAATGGGCTGATATGATTGGCCCAAACGAGCATGAACATTTGCCAATCTCCATACCATACCAATAGAGATCTTTTCCAACCATTTTGAGTACCGTTCCTTTAGTCATTGGTATCAGTTCGTCTCCAATCATTGGAGTCAGAGTCTTCTTGTTATATTTGCAGCCAAGCTCTCTCCACAATTATGGGGGACAGACTGATCAACAGATTAGAGTCGGTCTATTCAAATATAGAAATTCGAGTTTCCCCGTAAAAATTGGAGCCAAATCTCTCCACGACTATGGGAGAGACCTTTCAACAATTGGAGTCAGTCTGTCTAATCATTGGCTCCAATTTTTACATGGAAACTGGAATTTCAAACCCTCTCCACGACTATGGGAAAGACCCTTCAACAATTGGGATCAGTCTGTCGAATCAATGAGGTCCGACGTCCTTGTAATGATTGGAGTCAAACTCTCTTTCCAACTATGGGAGACAGACCCTTCAACAATTGGAGTTAGTATGTTCAAATGCAGACAAAAACTTCAACAATAAAATTGGAGTCTTCAATAATTGAAATTAGTCTCTCAAATCATTGGACTTCGACTTCATCTGTAATAATATTGTAATCAAACTATGTTTCCAACTATGGAAGACACTCTTCAACAATTGGAACTAGCCTCTCTTCAGTTACTTGAATCAAAACCAATTGAGACAGCCATAGGAGTTAATCTTTGTAACCAATGAAGTCAACTTTTTCCAAACAATTGATTCAGTCCCTCTTTAATAGCTGGCGTCAGTCTCTACAAGCAATGAAACCAAGACTTTCTCTCGAACCATTGGAGCCATTGAAGCAAATTTCTCCAACCATTGGAGTAAGACTATTTTTTCCAACCATTAGAATCGGACTTTCTTTTCAACCACTAAAGTCTCTCTGTAGTCATTATAGCCAGTTCTTTCGAATTAATGAAGTCAAACTTTCTCTCCAGCCCTTGGAGGCGGACTTCCTCTCCACCTATTGCAGTCAGATTTTCAGCACAATCAATGGAGTCCCTCTCTCTCCAACCACTAGAATCAGATTTCTCTTTAACCATTAAAGTTAGTCTCTCTCAAACCACTGCTGTGAGCCTTCTACTCTGTATCCATTTTTATCTTCATTATTTCCTTATTGGTTGAAGTGTTGGTGTTTTGATAGCAGGTGAAAAGAAGATGCAATAATGCTGAATTTTCTTTTTTCAAAAGAATTTTAAAAGGGTCATTAAACAAAATGTTTAAATATGACCAATAAACGACATTATTTCTCAAAGCCACTGCCCCAAATTTTTTAAGGTTATGGAATTTGATGTGTATTTCTGTCAGTAAAGCTACAGATGAGCGAATGTAAACCTGCGGACAGATGAGACAAACAGACTGAAAGCTCAAACTGTGAACAGTGAAGTTCTTGTTATAATGAGCTGTAAGATCATGTGTATGGAGTTGTCTCCAATAAAAATAATCTTCTGAAGGCGGCACCAACTGATCATAAGTATACATAATAATATGTAGGGGTGACAATGATATAGACCAAAGCCACTGATTTTGTAAATTCGTTTTTTTATAGTGTTCGTTTTAAAACACAAGAAGATACTGTGAAAGTAATGTGCGATAAAAATGGTAGACAGAATGACAACAAGGAAAAAGTTTATTTTTATATTAACTTCCTTCTTATTACACGATTTTTAAGCAATAACAAGTCACTTGAAAAGGGGGTAATAAGAACTAGAAAACGGCTTTGACTTATACAGGGACATCATTTTATTTTTACTAACATTTTTAATATTAACCTGTCTATACCTTTAGAGAACCGAAAACACCGCTTGCTCCCCCCTCCAAGACTGGAGTTCGATGATACTGGCGTAAAATACAAATCACTCTACTAGGTATAGGAAGGAAGAAAAGTAGTTCATCCATCTACGTAAACTAGGAAATATCGCGATTTTGAGTTTGATAATTTTCATTAGGTTTTTCTTTAATCAAAGTACAGTACTATATTAAGAATAAGTGTTTTTACTCACGAAGTGAGTTATCCATGCGAACGTATTCATTATGCGGTGTATATTATATTGTCTACAGCACATTAGCGTACAATATAGAGAAAGAAGTTAAATTGAAAAAATAATCATAATATGAATATTTAAACACAATTTTGAAAATGGTGGCCGTTCATTTCGATACAGGCTTCAGTTCTTTTTGGATATTATCGCACTATAGACTATTGCATCTAATTCCAATTGCCAGTTTCGTCCTTCGTACTAGTAACTCATGTTGAAATAATTCTGTACTTACTCTACGTACTGTGAATTCAATCTTCACTTCTGCCCGACCCGAAAATATAAAATTACTCAGACATGCTATCTACTGTCCGTCCAAGTGGTTATGCCACAGGATTGTAGAAAGGGAGGAAATCACGTGACAGTTAATTACTTAACGAGGCCCTTTTATTTAAGTTAAATTAAACAGCTGTATAATATTACGTAAACGTCCAATTCCTAAGAGAAATTAATGTTTTCAGAAAAGAGCTAAGACAGCCCAGCTATTACAGAGGGGCGAGCAGAAGCAGGTGGGGGAAATCGGAATGCGACGTAGGCAAACGGACAGTACCTGTGCGAAAATATGATTCAATATTGAAAGCTCTTTCGTCACTGGAAAACGCGAACATATTTCTGGAACGTTCTATACTCAGTAACTCAGTGCTGCTTACTTTCTGCGGTCTTGGTTCTGTGTGGAGTTGGAACTTCATTAGTAGAAGGGGTGGGAGTGAAGTACATTCAAAAACTCAGGTACAATAAAAATTGAAGTAAAAATAAAATGATGTCCCTGTATAACAAAATTACAGACAGAAGTTTAGTTGTATGTTTAAATAAGGATTTTGATTAAAATGAATGATAATGCACGGCAACCAATATTTCCACGGAAAATGATCTTTCAAGAAAATTTAAAATACTACGACATCCAATGCCAGGGGGCATTGGTCCACCGCTGTGGACTAACGGTCAGCACATCTGACCGTGAAAAGAGCGGGCCCGGGTTCAAATTCTGGTTGTGGCTAGTTGCCTGGTTGAGGATTTTTTTCGAGGTTTTCCTTCAACCAATTGAAGCAGAATTGCTGGGTAACTTTCGGGGTTGTACCTCGGATGCATTTCAATTACACTTCCCCTCTTTCATCATCATCTCCGTTTCTTTCCTAGGTGGAAATGTGGTCATTCGTTGTTGGTGGTAGCGCTATGCACCGTGGGCTCTTCACTGGGCTCATGGTGACTCGGGGGACAGCGGTGAGGCCTACGTAGGAAGGTAAAGGGATCATGAAGGTTGTAGTGGAGTTCGGCGCGTAGGGGGATCCGTAGTATGGGGGCCCGTAGGGCAAGCATACCATTCCATCCAAAGTAGTACAGGGACATCATTTTATTTTTACTTCAATTTTTATTGTACCTGAGTTTTTGAATGTACTTCACTCCCATCCTTTTACTAATGAAGTTCCAACTGTCCTCCACATAGAACCGAGACCGCATATAATAAGCAGTACTGGGTTAGTGAGTAAGGTACGTTCCAGAAATATTTTTACGTTTTCACAGTAACGAAAAAGCTTTCAATATTGAATCATATTTTCGCACAAGTACTGTCGTCCGTTTGCCTACGTCGCATCCCGATTTCCCTCACTGCTTCTGCTCGCTCCTGTATAAAGGCTAGTGGCTGGGCTGTCTTAGCTCTTTTCTGAAAACATTAAATTATGTTAAGAATTGGACGTCTACGTAATATTATACAATTGTTTAAAATAACTTAAATAAAAGGGACTCGTTAAGTAATTAAGTGTCACGTGATCTCTCCCCTTTCTACGTCCCTGCGACAAAACTACTTGGACGGACAGTAGATAGCATGTCAGAATAATTTTATCTTTTCGGATCGAGAAGAAGTGAAGACTGAATTTACAGTACGTAAGGTACTCTTTTATAGAGTAGGTACAGAATTATTTCAACATGAGTTACTAGTACGAAGGACGAAACTGGTAATATTGGAATTAGATGCAGTAGTCTATAGTGCAATAATATGCACAAAAGAACTGAATCCTCTATCGAAATGAACGGCCACCATTTTAAAAAAATGGGTTTAAATATCCATATTATGATTATTTACCAATTTAACTATATCCCCTATAGTGTACGCTAATGTGCTGTAGACAGTATAATATACACTGCATAATGAATACGTCCGCATGGACAGCTCAGTTCGTGAGTAAAAACACTCATTGTTAATACTGTACTGTATTTTGATTAAACAAAAACCTAATGAAAATTATCAAACTCAAAAGCGTGATATTTCCTAGTTTATGTAAATGGATGAACTACTTTTCTTCCCTCCTATACCTAATAAAGTGATTTGTTTGTATATTATGCCAGTATCATCGAACTCCAGTCGTGGAAGGGGGTAGCAAACTGTTATCAACCGTTGATCCAAAGGTATAGCCAGGTTAATATTTGAAATATTAGTAAAAATAAAATGATGTCCCTGTACAATGGACTCATGGAGCGGAGCAGATAGATGGGGGGGGGGCATTACACCCAACGTCAGGGGGGATTGGACAACGTGTAACTTGACTGTCATTGAAACTATTCCACATTACAAAAGCAGGCGTTGCAATCCATGTGACGGGCTTCTCGTACATCTGAGGCTGGAGATACACACAGTATTTCCGAAAGGATGGAAAATTTCCTTTTCGACATATGGTTCAGCTCAACAAAAGAAACACTACAACAAACATGATATTTTGGAGGGATTCCCATCTCGGAACACCAGAGTATGAGGTGTTCTGCTTTACATTACAGGAACCGTATGTTTAGGCTTGTCCATGGCATGTAATGCACCGCCTTTAGGGTTTTCGTGTACGCAAATTCCGAGTCAGACGTCCTTAAATTAGCTTATGATAAACTTCCGCATTTTTACAACCCAGTTGTAGTTCATCCTTCAAAGCAAGCTCAGAGATCTCAAACGTAGTTCACGGTAAAGTTAACGTATGTAATCTGGGTCATGAGTGAATAAAAATGAAGCTACGAATGAATCGCGTGTGGCATCGACGCAACCTCCATTACGAGGCAAGTTATGCTCCCAGTCAGTGACAATTTCTCTCAAATGATATGCAGAGAAACTTTTCAAGTTAAGTAATACAAACTTACAAGGTACAATCTAATGGAACGAAATATTTTTATTAATGTCATAAATGTAATTCTATTTTAAAACATAGATTAGACATCATTCAATAGAAATTAGGGAACCAAAATTCCTTTCCTAATATTTTCCCATTACTTACTTACTTACTTATAAATTGCTTTTAGAGAACCCGGAGGTTCATTACCGCCCTCACATAAGCCCGCCATCGGTCCCTATCTTGAGCAAGATTATTCCAGTCCCTACCATCATATCCCACCTCCCTCAAATCCATTTTAATATTATCCTCCCATCTACATCTTGGCCTCCCCAAAGGTCTTTTCCCCTTAGGTCTCCCAAGTAACACTCTATATGCATTTCTGGATTCTCCCATACGTGCTACATGCCCTGCCCATCTCAAACGTCTGGATTTAATGTTCCTAATTATGTCAGGTGAAGCATACAATGCATGCAGTTCTGCGTTGTGTAACTTTCTCCATTCTCCTGTAACTTCATCTCCCTTATCCCCAAATATTTTCCTAAGCATCTTATCTTCAAACACTCTTAACCTCTGTTTCTCTTTCAAAGTGAGAGTCCAAGTTTCACAACCATACAGAACAACTCGTAATGTAAATGTTTTATAATCTTTTCTCCATACTTACTTACTTACTGGCTTTTAAGGCATCCGAAGGTTCATTGTCGCCCTCACATAAGCCCGTCATAGGTCCCTATCCTGAGCAAGATCAATCCAGTCTCTATCATCATATCCCACCTCCCTCAAATCCATTTTAATATTATCTTCCCATCTACGTCTCGGCCTTCCCAAAGGTCTTTTTCCCTCCGGCCTCCCAACTAACACTCTATATGCGTATAATTCAAACTTCCGAGGTATACAATTCTATCCTATTAACCAAATTATATTCCGATTAATAACAAACATTTCTTGATTCGCCCATACGTGCTACATGTCCTGCCCATCTCAAACGTCTGGATTTAATGTTCCTAATTATGTCAGGTGAAGAATACAATGCATGCAGTTCTGCGTTGTGTAACTTTCTCCTTCTCCTGTAACTTCATCCCTTTTAGCCCCAAATATTTTCCTAAGCACCTTATTCTCAAACACCCTTAACCTATGTTCCTCTGTCAAAGTGAGAGTCCAAGTTTCACAACCATAAAGAACAACGGGTAATATAACTTTTTATAAATTCTAATCTTTTCTCCATACAATTTCTAACTAAATTTCGTCTTTCAGTTGTCTTTTTTTTTCTTTCGTCACTTTCTCTAACTCAGTTTCTGTTTCTATGCTATAGCAATAGCGTTTCATAGTTACAATAACGTAGCCAAGGTGCGACTTTCATAACAAATGCCGGCAGATGGGCGCGTCACTATACACTCCATCGCTGCAGGCGATTAAATACCATCTTCTTAATTTAATTTCAATGTTGGGACATCAAAATCGACGTTAGACGGAGGATAACGTGTGTGAGATACCCACAAACTGTCACTTGCTTTTAAGACTGTCGCTGCATAATAAAGCGAACTGCGTAAAAAAGTGGCACAACAGGTTGCGCAGTTTCTTGATCACCTTAACCCTTCGCAGAGGATAGAGGATAGGCTTCTGCTATGTAATTTCGCCCACACGGTCCTCGTGCTAATTTGTAGGTGGTCACCTCCCACGCAACCGGCCTTCGGATGCACACCGCGTCTCTAGCCGCGGGCAGTACTTGACTCCCTGGCCTCTGGCTTGTGAGTGACTCCAGCTACAGCACTCGCCTTGTGTGGTCTAGCTTTTCTTTTTTCAGCCTTGCTAAGAAATGGTAACACCTGACGCTTGTGTTGTCTTGTAAACACGCATTTCGAGCTCAGCTTTCAGATTTACGAATCTGTTAGCACTGTTTTTATATTTGTGGCCATGTAGTTTGCTGCAGTATTTTAAGATATTCTCGTCTACAATCAATAAATCTAACTTAATTATAACAACATCGGTGTTTAGTTATTAATTACAACATAGCGTTCATGCTCTTAAGCCAGAGATGTCAAAGCAAGCACATTTTTCTGACCTTGACGTCGTGCGCGGGCAGCAAGCGCTATGTATGGAAAGAGGTAGGGTTGTGTATATGAATAAGCAACCTGTTGGATTAAGAAAACAGTGGTGCACAAACTTCAAACGGAACGTGAAATTTTATGTCGTTATTTTTATATTTCTTCTTTCTGTTTAATATTATCTACATTGTCTGTAAAACAAAAGTACTAACACTGATTTCTTAATATTGCACTTATGTTTTAAATCTTAATGGAAAAGGAAATTGTACCATATCAATGGAAGGAGTCCATAATCGTACCTATCTTTAAGAAGGGGGACAAGACTAACTGTAGTAACTTTCGAGGAATATCACTTTTGTTGACGTCGTACAAAATTTTGTCCAATATTCTTTTCAGAAGGTTAACTCCATATGTAGACGAAATTATCGGGGATCATCAGAGTGGTTTTAGGCGTAATAGATCGACTATTGATCAGATTTTTTTGTATTCGACAGATAATGGAGAAAAATTGGGAGTATAAGGGTACAGTACATCAGTTATTCATAGATTTCAAAAAGGCATATGACTCGGTTAAGAGGGAAGTATTATATGATCTTCTTATTGAATTTGGTATTCCCAAGAAACTAGTTCGATTAATTAAAATGCATCGCAGTGAAACGTCCTGCAGAGTGCGTATAGATCAGTTTCTGTCAGATGCGTTTCCAATTCACTGTGGGCTGAAGCAAGGAGATGCACTATCACCTTTACTTTTTAACTTTGCTCTAGAGTATGCCATTAGGTAAGTCCAAGATAACAGAGAGGGTTTGGAATTCAACGGTTACATCAGCTGCTTGTCTATGCGGATGACGTGAATACGTTAGGAGAAAATCCACAAACGATTAGGGAAAACACGGAAATTTTACTGGAAGCAAGTAAAGAGATAGGTTTGGAAGTAAATCCCGAAAAGACAAAGTATATGGTTATGTCTCGTGATGAAATTATTGTACGAAATGGAAATATAAAAGTTGGAAATTTATCTTTTGAAGAGGTGGAAAAATTCAAATACCTGGGAGCAACAGTAAAAAATATAAATGATACTCGGGAAGAAATTAAACACAGAATAAATATGGGAAATGCCTGTTATTACTCGGTTCAGAAACTTTTATCATCCAGTCTGCTGTCGAAAAATCTGAAAGTTAGAATTTATAAAACAGTTACATTACCGGTTGTTCTTTATGGTTGTGAAACTTGGACTCTCACTTTGAGAGAGGAACAGAGATTAAGGGTGTTTGAGAATAAGGTGCTTAGGATAATATTGGGGGCTAAGAGGGATGAAGTTTCAGGAGAATGGAGAAAGTTACACAACACAGAACTGCACGCATTGTATTCTTCAACTAACATAATTAGGAACATTAAATACAGACGTTTGAGATGGGCAGGGCATGTAGCACGTATGGGAGAATCCAGAAATGCATATAGAGTGTTAGTTGGGAGGCCAAAAGGGAAAAGACCTTTGGGGAGGCCGAGACGTAGATGGGAGGATAATATTAAAATGGATTTGAGGGAGGTAGGATATGATGATAGAGACTGGATTGATCTTGCTCGGGATAGGGACCAATGGCGGGCTTATGTGAGGGCGGCAATGAACCTCCGGGTTCCTTAATAGCCAATAAGTAAGTAAGTAAGTAGTTTGCTGCGGTATTTTAAGATATTCTCGTCTACAATCAATAAATCTAACTTAATTATAACAACATTGGTGTTTAGTTATTAATAATAACACTGCGTTCATACTCTTAAGCAAAAAAGGCAGGAAAAATGTATATTACGTTATGCATATCAAGTTTCTCAGCTCGGTGAGTTCTAACCCATCTACTTACCGAAAATGCAGTATTCTCTTAAAAAACAGGAAATCACAGTTGTGAAATGTATCATATGCAAATATTTCCTTACCATAAAGACAGTATTTGAATGAAAATAAACACTACATCTCGCCAAAATATTGTAAAAAATTGCACAAAATTGTAAAAATTGTAGAAAATTACTAAATTGTAAAACTATAAAAATTTGTAAAAATTGTAATTGTAATGTTGTAAAATTTTGACCTGTTCCACATCTTAAAGCTTCATTGCTCATGTAAGATCTATGGAATAAAATGAATGAATGAATGAATGAATGAATGAATGAATGAATGAATGAATGAATGAATGAATGAATGAATGAATGAATGAATGAATGAATGAAACAGCTTCATTGAAGAAACTGCACTGTATTTTTACTTGGTTATTTAACGACGCTGTATCAACTACGAGGTTATCTAGCGTCGATGGAATAATTGGGGAAATCGAGATGGTATTTGGATAGATAAGACCGAGGATTCGCCATAGAGTACCTGACATTTGCCTTGCGGTTGGGGAAAACCTCGGAAAAACCCCAACCAGGTAATCAGCCCAAGAGGGAATCGAACCCGCGCCCGAGCGCAACTCCGGATTGGTCTGCACTGTTGCTAAACATTACATATACAGGGTCATTAATTTCAGGGGGTTATTCTTCGAGACATTTCAAACAAAAAAGTTAAACACAATTATTTTGCTCGTATTTGCTTCCTTTTATATGAAATATTTCATATCGTGTTTCGGGAAAGCCATTGATTTAATTCCCAATATGGTCAGTCAATTTAAGAGAGCAGTATACCTATTATCATTATACATTATTTAAATAATTTTAGTTTTGTCCTTTAGATGTGCAGAAATTTGATCCGGACAAATGTAACGTTTCGTTTTGACAATCTTCGACAAGTTTCCTTGTAAATTATTGAACTGGAAGGAAAATTTGATTGTATAAAAGTAGCTTTACCGTCATAAATATCGTTCCAGTCAACGCTGGGTGTTGAAAATGAGTTCCTACAATGACAGTTTGCACTCTTAATGATCTACCGGAGATCCACGAAGTGTGTTCCGTCCCGTGAAAGTGGTGAAGAGAGTAGGAACTGAGCAGTGAAAGTCACACCACATGGAGCCACTTGGAGTCTACACGTGGACTCTTCCAACGCAGTCCAAACCAGAGACCTGCATCAGAGCGAGCGCGGGATATCGTTATCAGTCCAGGAAGGCACTGACGGAATGAATAGCGATCATCTACGAATATTTCCGATAAATCACGAAGTAAAGAAACACACCGAGCGATCGGGTCTGAGGACGAGCGCTCGGTGTTCATGAGTGCTCTTCCTGTAGCAGTAGGTGAATTGTAGGCTTGTCTGATAGTACGTTTCATCAAAACGAATGTTGAAGATGATTCAGTAGTATCGACGTCGATCTCAAGCAGAGGCTCGGACACCGTCTCTGTTGATGGTAAAAGGTTACAAGACACGATGTCAAAAGTATATGCCGAAAATAAAGTTAAATCAGCAGAGTCAGAGTAGTGGAAAAAAGGGAAAGCAGTTACTAGCTCTGTTTGGACTAAATTCGGAGAAGTAAGGGATAAGATTACCTTAAAGTACATAGGATTGTCCACACCTGTGGAGTAACGGTCAGCGCGAAACCAGGTGGCCCGGGTTCGAATCCTGGTCTGGGCAAGTTTCCTGGTTGACGTTTTTTTCGGGGTTTTCCCTCAACCCAATACGAGCAAATGCTGGGTAACTTTCGGTGCTGGACCCCGGACTCATTTCACTGGCATTATCACCTTCATTTGATTCAGACGCTAAATAACCTAAGCGTCGTAAAATAACCTACTAAAATAAAAATAAAAATATTCCCAAGTTAGTATGAGTAAAGTTCATACTACGTCCGAGATGAAACAAAATATATCGCTACTAATTTATTATTTGCATTTCATACATCGATAGACATTTTTAGTTACCACGTATTAAATGTAATTTGTCTGTTTTATATACGTTTTATAGTAATATAACCAAACATTTCATTTGCATTTACAGTAATTATCACGATTAATTGTTAAACTAAGTAGGAACGAAGTATATATATATATATATATATATATATATATATATATATATATATATATATATATACAGAAAATCATTTCAGGCTATTTCAATCTAAACAAAGAAAAATGTGTAATTAATTAAATTTCCACTAAATATATAATTGTTGAGAACAATCGAATGATTTCTATAATGATTATTCCATTGTAGGATTAAATCATTCGAATGCATGGATGAATTGTTCAATAAAATTTCAGTATGATGATTACTCTTTCTACTAACGTAGGTCTAGTCTGTGAGCAGCGCTCTTTTTTCTTATCGCCATGTAGGTCAGGTGTTTAATTTAATGAAGATCAGGGTCAGATACTGGGGCTGTTAGAAGAGTCAGTACGCAACACCCACACAGAACATTCGAAGCTTATCATTCTATTGTTGCGTCATATGATTCTGAACTCGAAGCTCTTATCATTATCATAAAATGGAACATATTCTGTTATGCGAGTACATATTTTGTATAACTTCATACGGCTTGTTGTGGTGGTAAGCAAAGCCAATGAATAATCGAGTGATATTGTGGATATTTCTATTATTTCGAATGGTTTTGATAATCAAATAATTCGAATGAATTCATTCTATTTTTACCAGTACTGTACTACGTAGTACTGTAGCATACTGCTTCGCTTACAGTGGTTGAAGCGAGCGCTCGTTCTGACAGGGGAGCGATCCCCCGGGCGAGCTCGAGCGAGCGGAGGCCAAACCCGAGCTCGAGCGATTACACACGAAGAGCATTCGGTAAAACCGATCTCAGATATCGTTAAGCATCGCTCTCTTGCAGGTCTCTGGTCCAAACGTGTCATTGCGGGCATCACGTGCGTTCCTTATAAAACTGCTACATTTACATTTTTATGACCTCGCTGTGAAAATGTCACATCTCTGAACCTGTGATTGCTCAATTGTCCATACAATTGTATTGCGAGTACTATAAACTGCAATCACCAATCTGAATGAAGAATTCTTGCTGAAAGAAAAAACTGGACACACATATCTACCCCTGTACGTTTACTTAACGTTCACTTGTAGTTACATTGTGCACGTATTTATTTCGATTTCCACACAGAACACTAAGAAAAAGCCCAAGAAAAGAAACCCTTTTACTGTACAGTGTTAGAATTGATAAAAAAATATAGCGGGAGAAATTTCTCATTGACATACTAATTTTAAATTTTAATAATTTTTTTAGGTATTCACATCAACAAAATTATAACATATTCGGTTTTAAAGCTTACCGTTATAAATCTATGTATTATTATTATTATTATTATTATTATTATTATTATTATTATTATGACTCGTTTTTAACTCCAATTTTAATTACTGTGACACTTGACATGATATGTTTTTAGTTTCTGGTACCATAATAACTCTTTCTAATTAATAGATATACTTTCTAGACTATTCAACTTATAGCAAATACCTTACTATAATAATACCGGACAGCTGAATACTAGCAGCATTGACGTGAGTGCGAAATTTTACTGACCTGACATCTAGCGGAGCGGCGTGGAATTACGTCCAGAAATACAAATATTAACATAGCGGTAATCGGACTATTGTTTAAAACGTGAGTTATTATAATAATGTGAAATAATATATGAGACACTTAAGAAATGTTACAGTATTTAATGTAACATTATTTTATATCAAAACTGCATATTATGAGAAATATTGTTTTATATACGCAATACTGCCAACTACAAAGATGAAACTGGTAGTAATCTGATGCTTGTAATAATTAGTAAAGGCATTTGGACAACAATAGAACTTAACTTGATGAAACCTTAAAATTTCCAATACATTTTAACTTCTATTCATTTACTAGCCGTACCCGTGCGCTCCGCTGCACCCGTTAGAAATAAATATAAAGTAATTACATAATTAAAATAGGACGTTTGATCCAGGGAACATTCATGTTTGATAGAAGGATAAATCATTTAATACGTTATTTAATTTAAATTGTATTTAAAATATTAAAATGCGATCATTTTGGTCCAGAGACACTCATTTGGCGCAATGACAATTCCTTTAACGTGTTTCTTAATTGTTATTACCAATTATTTTTGGAAAAGCGAAAATTAACAGAAAAATTTTGGCTACAGGTTTATTATATTATATTATATTATATTATATTATATTATATTATATTATATTATATTATATTATATTATATTATATTATATAAAAAGTGTGTTGATAACGGATATACTCGAATTAGAAAGTTTTTAATTTGTTGTGGGAGCTCTTGAATCTCAGGAGGAACAACTTTTACAACAGCGCAACATAATCTGCTTGGCTCATTACCCAATTTTTTTGCATTGCATTTATTGCATATGTATTTGAACACGATTCAATTGAGCATAGTTAAAATTTGAATTATAAAATAATGGATTGCTAAGCTAACGTACTATTACTGCATACTAAATCAATACACTCTCGTTGTTCGTTAATTATCTGAGATAAAAATGAATATGTTCATAAACATTATTTTAAGAAATACAGGAAATGAATATACAGAATAGCCTATCAAGTTTTCTGTGCATAAGAAGCTATTTTAATCTTACCTGTCCTCAATTCACTCAGACGTTACTGTAATAACATTATAGCATTATGTCCATCCAGAGAAAGTACACTTTCCAATGATGAAATAATAATTAATTATACAAATCGGTTAATTTAGCTTCCGATATTACCATACAAACATAGAAGCATTGTCTGTAGGCTATGTTTCATAGCTTTCGATTGTTTTGTCCAAGGCCCCTTATAGACGAAATCATTTGTTTTTTATTACAATACACCGCCTTAGATGGCAGTTATTTTAACTTTAAAACTCATTTATCTCATTAAATATCAGTCCTATCAAACTTTTGCGCGGAATAAAACTTTTCAAAAATCATTTTTAAAGAAACTTTTGTTATGTAACATTTTTCATAAAAATCAATAATAAGCGAGATATTTCGATTTATTTAATTCAAGCCCCCTTATAACCCCCCTTTTAAATAACGTATTTTGAATGCCATATAGCCTATAATCTAAGTTACAAGGAACTTAATTTATATTCCAATTTTCATCGAAATCGGTTCAGCCATTATCGCGTGAAAAGGTAACAAACATACAGACAGACAGACAAATATACAAACAAAAATTTCAAAAAAGCGATTTTCGGTTTCAGGGTGGTTAATTATATATGTTAGGATCAATTATTTTTGGATAATCGAAAATTACCAGAAAAATTTCGGCTACAGATTTATTATTAGTATAGATTAGACCTATCAACACAGAGACAAAGGCATTAGGCCTAATAAAGAATTTTGTTGACCCATGTTTTATGATCCCTCGGAAATCGTAAGTACGATTTGGATCAATTTGTAATACACCCTGATTTTTTAACACAGCACTAATTAATAAAACTATTAACTAGCCCAGCAACAATATACATTGCAGTTGATTACAGCTTGTTTCGCGAGTATCGCCACACCGGCCGCCTAGGTAGCAGCACCACCGTCGTTTGCGCGCAGAACTACTAGCTGTCCGGTATTATTATATAGTAAGGTATTTGCTTATAGGATGAATTTGCGATATTGGCCAATAACGTTTCAGAACCGCCTTAAAATCAACCAATCACAGTTGTGTTTCTTGATACGACGCTTTGTAAGAAAGCGTCTTATCTGATAAGACGTCTCGTACAATACTTCAGTGTCAATCACAGAAAATCACGAAATGCGAACAAAATTTAAGTTTGAAAATTGCGTTTTCAGTAATTGTAACTTCAAGTAATAAATAAATGTCTGTAAAAACCTTTGGTGTTCTTATTCTGTTAATGTAACATTTCAGCTTATCTTAGTTTTGAGGTTAAGTATTGTTGTTTCTGAGTAGTTGGCAGTAGTATCTAGTAAGCCGTGATAGATAGCAGTTTGTTTTTGAACTTCATTACAAGGAAACATAATAATGTCTTATTGCTGTGTTTTATAATAATTATAATCATTTACGTAAGTAATTCTGTTCTGCAAGTTACCTAATTTTATTCGTTGAATAATCTTATTAAATTGCACACGTGATTTCATCTTATTAGCGTAACAATGAAGCATGTTGAACTAGAGGGTGGTGGGGGTTGTGAAGTCATGTATTGTAAGTTCTAAATATAGTACGTTGCCGACCTATGGCTTATAGGATGTAAATGATCTTAAAAGTTCTATCACACAAAGATTATGCTTTAATTATATCGGAACAAGTTTACTTACATACAAATGGCTTTAAAGGAACCCCCAGGTTCATTTCCGTCATCGGTCTCTATACTGTGCAAGATTAATCCAGTCTCTATCATCATATCCCACCTCTCTCAAATCCATTTTAATATTATCCTCCCATCTACGTTTCGAACTCCCAAAGGTCTTTTCCCCTCCGGCCTACCAACTAATACTCTATATGCGTTTCTGGATTCGCCCATACGTGCTACATGCCCTGCCCATCTCAAACGTCAGGATTTAATGTTTCTAATTATGTCAGGTGAAGAATACAATGCATGCAGTTCTGCGTTGTGTAACTTTCTCCATTCTCCTGTAACTTCATCTCTTTTAACTCCAAATATTTTCCTAAGAACCTTTTCTCAAACACCCTTAACCTCTGAATAATTTCAAGGGAAAAATTGCTCCGGGGCCGGGTATCGATCCCGGGACCTCTGGTTGAGCGTACCAGCGCTCTACCACTGAGCTACCCGGGAACTCCACCCGACACCGTCTCAACTTTTCCCTTTATATCCACACAACTCGCGTGGGCTGACGAAACGCCTGAGACCCACAACGAGTGCACACAATCTCTGTGTGACTTGGAATTGTGGTTTTCTGTTAACGTACACAATAACATGTCGGGTGGAGTTCCCGGGTAGCTCAATGGTAGAGCGCTGGTACGTTCAACCAGAGGTCCCGGGATCGATACCCGGCCCCGGAACAATTTTTCCCTTGAAATTATTCAAATCTGCTTTACAGGGAGCTTCACCTGAAAGACTAGATTTGCATAACCCTTAACCTCTGTTCCTCTCTCAAAGTGAGAATCCAAGTTTCACAACCATACAGAACAACCGGTAATATAACTGTTTTATTAATTCTAACTTTCAGAATTTTTTGACAGCAGACTGGATGACAAAAGCTTCTCAACCGAAACATAGCAGGCATTTCCCATATTTATTCTGTGTTTAATTTTCTCCCGAGTGTCATTTATATTTGTTACTGTTGCTCCAAGATATTTGAATTTTTCCACCTCTTCGAGGGATAAACCTCCAATCTTTATATTTCCATTCCGTAGAATATTCTAGTCACGAGACATAATCATATACTTCGTCTTTTCGGAGTTTACTTCCAAACCTATCGCTTTAGTCGCTTCAAGTAAAATTTCTGTGTTTTCCCTAATCGTTTCTGGATTTTCTCCTAACATATTCACGTCATCCGCATTATCGGAGCAAGTAACCATAGGAAAAGATACACTTTTCGCTAACTCCTGGATCTTGATGCATAGCACGATGTGAGATAACGTAAACTGAGACTGAATGAGGTCCTGAACACGTCCATATGTTAGCATTGCAAAACGCGTCCTTCGCGAGACTTGATTTCTGAAGTTACCAGTTCATATCCCGCTGCGGGCGTGAATAATTCTATTCGTTATTTATTATGTAGCCGATTAATTACATCTTGATACAGAATTAGGCCGCTCCGCCGAGCAAGTGGAGCGACGCGGGCTGGATGCAGAAGCAGAAAGACGGCGGGGTCAACTGCACACATCAATAACAGCTGAGTGACCCTATTTGCTGAGAGCCCTGTAGTTCACAGCATAATAAAGATTCTGCCTTTAATTGTGCTTCAAGCTGGCAGGTGCTGATTCTTTGATAGTCTTAAGGAGGTTCACTGAACAGGGGTGTCCGAATTCGTAGAATTTACTTTAAAAGGACACAAAAACAGTTCCGTGTTTTATTGTGATTTGGGATACATGGAGCAATGAAGGAGCTATTCCATCTCAAATCGACTGAAATATAGAGAAAATTGACCTTACAATTTCTAAATACAATGAAACTTTTTTATACGTAGAGAACTGTGATACAAGGTGACATTTAACATTTAATTTTTTAAGGTGACATGTATTTATTTAGCCTGACGAGTTACTTCCTTGGTTTGAATTGTAAATTATTTAAAAATAGCGTGTAAGAGGGCCTTAGACTAGAAATGTTTAGTTTAAATGTAGTTCTGTTTATAAGTACAGTATGCATAAGGGTGTAATTATTTGACTTATTTGAACTGTTGTATCAGTGAAGCGAGGTGAGTCAGTGAAGTTATGGTTTTACAGTGCAGCGAACAGTTCCGATCAGTGATAATTTATAGCGTCAATGAAATGTGTCCTATAGTGTCAGTGAAATGTGTTATAGTGTGTCAGTGAAATGTGTCCTAAAGTGTCAGTGAAATACGTCAAAGTGCCACTACAGTGAGTGAGATGAGAATAAAGTGAAAGACTATTGAAACTTACGTAGGACCTATACATAATTATGTAGGTTGTAATGTAAAATTAGGTATTTTATTTATGTTTTATTATTATTGTGTTAAATTATATTGTTTGTGTATTCTTACTGTATTGTGTATTCTTATTGTATTGTGTATAAAATTGTATTGTGTATTGTATAATTGTATTTTGTATTGTAAATTTATTGTGTATTGCTTATCATTTTATTGTGTATTGTTTATATTGTGTATACCACTGCCACCGGGTGCTTGCTCACTTGCAGTGTAAATAAATACATACATACATACATACATACAATGCTTTGTGCAAAGTTTGAGGCATCAGAACTTCATAGGTCCCCAACTTTTTCTAGTGTTTATAAATGATCTGCCCCCCCTAAAAAAAGATGTAGGTCATCCCATATTATTTGCAGATGACACAAGTATAGTAATTACAGCCAATAACTCCAACACATTCCAATCTTCAACAGAGGAAATTCTCTTCAAAATATGTGACTGGTTCTCAGTCAATAAAAACAAAACTAACATAATTCAATTTAAATCCTGTGCAAATTCAACCTCGCAAATTTCTAGCGCAATAATTAACAATAGATCCCTATTAGAAACAACGACAACCAAATTTCTTGGCTTAAAAATCGATAATGTGCTAAATTGGAAAAATCATATTAAAGAAATTACCCCCAAACTAAATTCAGCTTGTTTTGCTATTAGATCTATGCAAAAGATAGTAAATATCAATACCTTAAAAACAATATACTTTGCATACTTCCACTCGGTAATGAGTTTTGGAATAATATTCTGGGGAAATTCCACAGATAGTAACAGTAGATTTCTATTACAAAAAAAGAGTAATTAGAATAATAGTAGGTGCCAAATCTAGGGAATCGTGTACGACTATTTTCAAAAAAACTACAAATAATGCCCATGGCTTGTCAGCATATCTTTTCATTAATAGTCTTTCTCGTATGTAATCGTGAAAACTTTGTAACTAATTCAACAGTTCATAGCATAAATACACGTCAAAAAATGACTTTCATACTCCATCGGCAAGTTTATCGTGCTGTCAAAAAGGAGTGCCTTATATATGGCAGTAAAAAATTTTAATAGCCTCCCTATCGATATAAAAAATGAAACTCAAAACATAAGATTATTTAGGACCAAATTAAAGAAGTACTTAATTTCTATTCTGTAGGTGAATTCATGACATTCAATAACACTTCATGAAATTGATACTAAAACAATGTGTTGTACTAGTAGACAATATTGTAAATCTCGTCTGTATATATATATATATATATATATATATATATATATATATATATATATTTTTCATCTAGACTGTGACTATAAATTAAGACTTTATAATAGTATTAAGTTTTTTGACTTGTTCCATATTCTAGCTGTAAAGCAATGTATGAATACCATGGAATGTTAATAAATACAATACAATAGTGTTTAAATTAAAAATATTTAAATTTATCGTATTTTCATAAAATTAGCAACTTTAAACTGTTGTGGCTCCGAAACCCTTTCACCCAATGATCAAAATCATGGTTTATTTTGATGCTGATAAATTAAAGTTTATATTGACATATAGGCCTAAACAGATTTTCTTACTTTTTATGGAAATGGAGAAATTTAGATTTTTTTTATTAAGACGCCTTTGCCACCGAAAAAAATATTTTAAAAATATATAGTTAGATTCCGCATTGAAAGTAGAAATAAACATATATTTTTACTGATGGCACGTTGATAAGAAAGTATTGAAAATATCAAATAAAGAAAATAAATAGTACGCGCGTGAAGTAACCAGCTGACTGTGAGGCGAGAGCTAGCCTAGGCAAGCAAGGCCAGGAGACATAAACACGTGATGTGTCGTCTAGCAGCGCATGGCTGTGCTAGCTTTATCACAGGTTTTCATAAACACAGGAGTAAAATGACGCCCAACGCTCGCTTATCTTCAACTCTCGGCCAGTGCATGGGGTACTGCGCCGTTCAAGTCCAGGCGTGTGAAAATAATTTATTTAATACCCTCGAAACTTATTGCCGAGCCACTAAGCAAACAATGCCGAATCCCTCTTAATAATGCAAGGTTTTTCTCAATATTTTTTTACATTTTTACAAATGGGCAAAAAGCGTAACAGTAAGTAAAATCAAATTGTCTGTCTCTCTGTGTATAATTAAAATAAGGATTAGTTCTTATCATAAGCTACCAAATGTCAGCTTCAAAATGAGCTCCCGTATAATGTTCTGCAGTAAACGGGTCCAGATTTCTGAGCGCTGAAAGAGGCTTGTTTTTATAAAATACGCTAAATTTGTCGCTCAATAGTACGAAAACCGTTTGACTTTCGATAGTATATTTTTTTAAATGCACTCTCCTCAGCACTTTGTATAAATAGGGAAAAAATTAGAGTATAAAAAAAATGCGAGGTTTTTTACTGATCGATTTCATATGGAATAGCTCGAAGGGTAAATGTCTGTAGCGGAAGAATTAGCTATGTATTTAATCTTGTATTCAAATTTCACATCTCTAACGTTTTTAACTACTTGCAGATTCCTTCATAAGGATAGTTTAATATTGCCCTGAAGGATCGTCTACAGCCCATACTGTTGACATACGTAACTAAAATAACGACACTGAGCTCCCTCTATATTATTATTATTATTATTATTATTATTATTATTATTATTATTATTATTATTGTTATTATTATTATTATTATTCATTCATAGTGTTCTGCACAAAGGGCACGTCTTTCACTGCAAACCCAGCATTCTCCAGTCTTTCCTATTTTCTGCCTTACTCTTTGTGTCCGCATATGATCCATATAATTATCTTAATATCGTCTATCATCTGATATCTTCTTCTGCCCCGAACTCTTCTCCCGTTCACCATTCCCTCCAGTGCATCCTCCAGAAGATAGTTTCTTCTCAACCAGTGACCCAACCAATTCCTTTTCCTCTTCCTGATCAGTTTCAGCATTACTCTTTCTTCACCCACTCTTTCCAACACAGCTTCGTTTCTTATTCTGTCTGTCCACTTCACACACTCCATTCTTCTCCATATCCACATTTCAAATGCTTCTAGTCCCTTCTAGTAATGCCCATGTGAAGGATAGTTCACAATACCCCGGGAACGGAAACGACAACGAGAACGAGAACGGAAATAATGTTAAAATAAATGTATTTAAATGTGGGCATTCACAATTAACTATTGTGAATGCTCACATTTAAATACATTTATTTTAACATTATTTCCGTTCTCGTTCTCGTTGTCGTTTCCGTTCCCGGTTTATTGTGAACCAGCCTTGATTTGTTTTAATTTAGACGGAAACCGTTAGCCTGAAACCACTTCACTGTTTCACTATACTTATGAATTTTAACCACTTGGTAAGGACTAACGGCGGAGAACGAGGTGAAATGAAATAATAGTTTCGTTCGGCGTGAAACCAATAGCTGGATAGAGCCATTTCCGTGTATTTCTCACAGTAGGTTATGTTTTCATTGCGCACCTGTTAGCCTACTGACGATTATTCCTTAATGCGCACTCGAGAAGAATGCAGGATAATATTTTTTTATTAATCTTGTACACACATTCCTTACAAAGTTCTTTTAATTCCTATCACGAATGTTTTATACTTTTTCTTCAGATTGATTTTATTTTATACTTCCTGTAATGGCACTACAATTACTATTATTCAGGCTCTGATCTGTAATTATTAACATAGCTATACTTCATTCTTTTCCTCAGCTTTATTCCCGCTTCATTTGCATGTATAATTACAGCTGTTACTAAATTAATTATACATATTAGTCCTTCTGCACCTATTGGAGACGGAAAAACTTGTGGATCTGGTATATCTCCGACGCAGTATTTATTTCCAAGATCAGAGGTACAACATTTCTCTTGCAGGTCCATACCAAAGTAACTAAGAACTTGCCCACCGCTGTAGAGTAGCTCGGTTAGCTTTCCTGACCGTGAAACGAGCGGACCCGGGTTAAAATCCTGGTCGGGACAAGTTACCTGCTTGGTGTTTTTTCCGAGGTTTTCCCTCAACCACTCGAAGCAGAATTGCTGTATAACTTTCGGCGTTGGATCTTGGACTCACTTCGCCTTCATTATTATCATTCCATTAATCATCTTAATAGTTTACAGGTCGACCACGAGGACATGGTGGACGTGGTTCCAGGATCTGCCTATAGGCGGCATCTGTCTGCGGGAGCTGCACGTATCCAGAGAAGCCGCAGAAGCTTTAATAAGCGAGTGTAGCTCCATCGGATAGATGACGTTTTGGTGAGTCGTGGAATCGACGGCGGCATGTTCTTCTGGTTGAGGATGCAGCAGATTCAGGCACATGAATTGCGAACAGATGCCATTGATCTGAGGAGGCTGCAGAATAACATCACAGACAGGCGGAGGATCAGGTCTCCAGTCAGAACTGGATGCTGTGGCTGAATCGATACGATGCCACCATGCAGTGAATCATGCGCTTGAAGAGCGATTCTAATAGACTTAAACAGTCATTTCAACATAAGGAGGTTGCACAATAAGCCTAAGGCTGCGGGCACTCCTCAAGAAAAAAAAAGAACTTCATCACCTTTTACAATCTTCCGCCTCCGTGCCATGTTTGAAGCCTCACATATCGGTTCGAACGGCTAGCATGGCAACCGTTACCATTCATTTAGCGTTCTGCCCAAGGACATGTCTTTCACTGCAAATGCAGCATTCTCTAATCTTTCCTATTTTCTGCCTTTCTCTTAGTCTTAGCATATGATCCATTTATCTTAAAGACGTCTATTATTTTATATCTTCTTCTGCCCCGAACTCTTCTTCATTTCTTCCAGTGCATCCTTCAGTAGGCAGTTTCTTCTCAGCCAGTGACCCAACAAATTCCTTTTCCTCTTCCTGATTAGTTTCAACATTATTCTTTTTTCTCCCACCCTTCCAACGCAGATATATATATATATATATATATATATATATATATATATATATATATATATATATATATATATATATTCGCCATGATAAAGTTCCTCTTCCGTAATAATTTTCCCTTTGGCCGTAATGGAGTGGGGAGAAATCCGTAATAAGAGAAAATCCGTATAGTTGGCACCTCTCACATAAGGGTAATTGTGAAGAGCGTTGGTGGAATGATGAGGGGAAAACTCTGTAAAATCCTCACAACTATGGCTTTGCCCATTATTGTAGAAATACGACATCGTCAACGACAAGATTTGAAGTCAGGTCTGTGGTAGTCGAAGCCAGAGCTCTGCTCGGTGGGGTGGCATGATGATGATGATGATGATGCATCTCGTAATAATATTCATTACTGCCACTCCACTTAAAGTGGCAGGAGTGTTACACTGAAGAAAGTAACAATTAAATGTAATACGTGATCACTCACTCGTTAAAGTCTCTCTATCCACAATAAGCAATCCCTTAAGAGATCTTTACGCAATAAAAAAACACTTTTATTCATCAAGAGGAGCGCCATAAGTCACCTCCTTCCACAGATTGGAAACAGCGACATTAGCATTCATCGTACATAAGGGGCCCTGCCTATTCGTAGCCATCCCTGTTCTGTTCTTTCGTAATGAAGAAAACTATCTGGCGCTTTTATAAACAATGATTTATAGCCTGGCAACTTATGAAGTGGGGAGGCCGGCAGGCCTGTCCAGACGCACGCACAAAAAATTAGCGACACATGAGGTCGGTACGCGTGTCAGGGGAATCAGCGGTCCAAATAATGGAGGACAACAGCCAAGCCACTCGACTGCGCACGGTATTGTTTTCATGTGGCACCTAGTGACAAGTGACGTTTGTCAACTTCAGAGAAGAGACAGGGCGATGGTAACCATGGTGACGGAAAGCTTTGGGAAGCAGAGGCTCGTGGCGTTTCTTTAAGCATTGGCAGGATACATTACGAGGAGTAAAGGACTATGTTATTTATTATTATTATTATTATTATTATTATTATTATTATTATTATTATTATTATTTCTTTTTGTCTTTATATTGAGGCGCCAGGTTCCAAAATTCTTCGTATCTAGTTTCTATGATTTTTCATAAATTCCGAAAAAACATTTTGGTAAGGTATATTTTGATAATATTCGTACTTAAACAGATGTATTACAAATAAATAATAATAAAATCATTCTCCGAAGTTTCACCCTTCAAACTGAAGAATGATAACAAAATAAGTCATAACTAGAGAAGAGAATTTCATGCACTTCAAAATCCCAAAATATGCATGCATTCATGCACTATCAAACTATGAAACATGTACGATCAAGCGAAAAATATATTAAAATGTGCATTTTCCTTCTTGTTCCAAATTTCTCATTTCATTTTTTTTTCAAATTGGTTTTTGAAAAGGATAAACTGAAACGTGAATAAAGCAGGTTAAATTCTAAGAAAATGGACTTAGAACACTTTGGAATCCACCTCTTCAACTGTGAATGTTCAGCATATTTTAGGTTATTTTACTGTTTGTGTCAAACATCACGAAATCGATCTCTACTCACAATCGATTCATTAATCGAGAATACAACTCGAGAACCAATAGAACTGATTATTTCTTACGTTCCGTAACCGTTCCTCATTGTGAATGCTTAAATTTTATTGGTCATTTCACTGTTTACATTAAACGTCACGCAATCGATTCTTCCTCACAATCGATCCGTCAGAATGCTTCCTATGAGGCTTATGGGGAGGTTGGTTGCGTCTCTTCTGATGGCTCTACTAGACGGGCTGATATCATCATAATTGATCGGCAGAAGGATAAGGGTGTCATTCTTGATCCCACAATCCGTTTTGAGATGCATGAGCAACAGCCACAAGAGGTGTGTCGTGAAAAACAAGTCATATATGAGCCTTGTTGTCAGCATCTTGGAGCACAATACCACATCACACATTGGACAGTTTTTGGACTCATGTTCGGTGCCCGTGGCACGATCCCACGAGAAACTTTGAATCAACTTAATTTAAAATTTCTGAAGAAGCGATTGATACCATAGGATCTCACGCGTTAAAATCATCCTTAGCTATAATTAGTAATCATTTGTACCCAACAAACTTTTATTGTAAATGATTTCCTATGTTTTCATATCATTTATCTTTCCCCTCCCCCCATTCAAATTATCACACAATTGGTTTTCATGATTATTCTTTATGAATTGATTAGTAGGCCGATCTATTCGAACCCTTATTTAGGGCGGTTTTTTTTATTTAAAAATTAGTTTCACAATACCTCCCGAAAACCAATAGAACTGATTACTTCTATTTCTTACGTAACCGTTCCTTTTTGTAAATGCTGAACTTTCTCGATCATGTTACTGTTTACTTCAAATGGCATATAATCGATTTCTACTCACAATCAATTAATGGACAATATCACCCGAGAACCAATAGCATGGATTCTTTCTTACATAACCTTCCTTTTTACGAGTGCTCAAGTTTTCTTGGTCTTTTTTGCTGTTTACATTGAAGCTTCCATTGTGAACACAAAGTGCCGCATGTCCCCCGCTTGTCACGGCCTGCTACATCGCAGTTCGCGCATCTGCTCTCTGGCTTTAATTAAGTTGTAAATTAAACATTACATGCTGGATGCGTACCGTGATCGCACAGATGTGAACAGGGCTCTGCTCGATGAAAGCTTCTATTCTTTGCTGCTTTAAGCTCGATTGTTTATGTTCTTTCAGGCTACATGTGCAAACCGAAGCTTTCCAAACTGAACTGTTTTGGCAGCGGCTTGATCAACAGAAGAGATCAAACTGCTAACACGCTGGCCAGACGCCAATTCTTCGACTCCATCACGGGGAAAATCCACGTACTGTATCTGACGGAAGAGAAGCATTTTCACATCTGTTAAGACATACACAGTGCCGATCTACACGACCTAGTTCTGCTTGGATACGTGCGGTTTATGGCTTGTAGTACACACTGAATACTAGTGTGATGGCCACCAGAGACCTGCAAGAGAGCGAGCGCGGGATATCGTTATCAGTCCAGGAAGGCACTGACGGAATGAATAACGACCATCTACGAATATTTCCGATAAATCACGAAGTAAGGCAACACACCGAGCGATCGGGTCTGAGGACGAGCGCTCGGTGTTCATGAGTGCTCTTCCGGTAGCAGTAAGCAGTAGGTGAATTGTAGGCTTGTCTAATCAGTACGTTTCATCAAAACGAATGTTGAAGATGATTCAGTAGTATCGACGTCGATCTCAAGCAGAGGCTCGGACACCGTCTCTGTTGATGGTAAAAGATTACAAGACACGATGTCAAAAGTATATGCCGAAAATAAAGTTAAATCAGCAGTCAGAGTAGTGGAAAAAAAAAGGAAAGCAGTTACTAGCTCTGCTTGGACTAAATTCGGAGAAGTAAGGGATAAGAATACCTTAAAGTACATAGGATTGTCCACACCTATGGAGTAACGGTCAGCGAGAAACCAGGTGGCCCGGGTTCGAATCCCGGTCGGGGCAAGTTACCTGGTTAACGTTTTTTCCGGCGTTTTCCCTCAACCCAGTACGAGCAAATGCTGGGTAACTTTCGGTGCTGGACCCCAGACTCATTTCACCGGCATTATCACCTTCATTTCATTCAGACGCTAAGTAACCTAAGCTGTTGATAAAGCGTCGTAAAATAACCTACTAAAATAAAAAATAAAAATATTCCCAAGTTAATATGAGTAAAGTTCATATTACGTTCGAGATGAAACAAAATATATCGCTACTAGTTTATTATTTGCATTTCATACTTCGATAGGCATTTTTAGTTATCACGTATTAAATGTAATTTCTCGGTTTTATATACATTTTATAGTAATATAACCAAACATTTCATTTGCATTTGCAATATTATTACGATTAAATTTGTGTCTCAGTTTGTTTTTGAAGTTAAATGTTAAACTGAGTAGGAATGAAATATATTTATACAGAAAATAATTTCAGGCTCTTTCAATCTAAACAAAGAAAAATGTGTAATTAATTAAATTTCCACTAAAATATATAATTGTTGAAAACAATCGAATGATTTCTATGATTATTCCATTGTAGGATTAAATCATTCGAATGCATGAATGAATTGTTCAATAACATTGCAGTATGTTGATTACTCATGCGCTCTTTTTTCTTATCACCATGTAGGTCAGGTGTTTAATTTAATGAAGATCAGGGTCAGATACTGGGGCTGTTAGAAGAGTCAGTACACAACAACCACACAGAACATTCGAAGCTTATCATTCTATTTTTGCGTCATATGATTCTGAACTCGAAGCTCTTATCATTATCTTAAAATGGAACATATTCTGTTATGCGAGTACATATTTTGTATAACTTCATACGGCTTGTTGTGGTGGTAAGCAAAATCAATGAATAATCGAGTGATATTGTGAATATTTCTATTATATCGAATGGTTTTGATAATCAAATGAATTCATTCGATTTTTACTAATGCTGCACTACGTTGTACTGTAGCAACTGCTTCGCGTACAGTGGTTGAAGCGAGCGCTCGTTCCGACAGGGGAGCGATCCCCCGGGCGAGCTCGAGCGAGCGCAGGCCAAACCCGAGCACGAGCGATTACACACGAAGCGCATTCGGTAAAACCGATCTCAGATATCGTTAAGCATCGCTCTCTTGCAGGTCTCTGATGGCCACCGGGGTAGCTCAAGGGTAAGGAGCTGCTCTCCTGACTCAAATTTGCTCTATGGTGTGAATTTTAATCCCGCTTGGTCTAAATACCTGATTGGGTTCTTCCGCATTTATTCTTAAATACTTGCTATTATTAAGAAGAAGCTCTATCGAGTTTCCTTCTTCTTTTTTTTTCTGCAACTTTTATTGTCTGTTTTAGAAAATATTACATCAGTCGGATATTGCTAAAAATACTTCTGAAATTTTGTTTGATTTTTTTATGTCGAAAAATGACTCCAGAAAAGTTATTTATATTTTTCATTTAAAATTATTTCTGTTTTCAGTAAACATTTATCTGAGCCTCACATTAACATAATCAATTTCCTCAAAGTTTAAAATTAAACTAACAAGCAAACGTTCTGATGGGGGCAGATAAGAAAGTTAATTTTTTTTTCTTCCACCATGTTAATAATGTCAAAAGAAGTGCTTATACAAATTTTGGCCACTCGACTGCAATTACGAGGCCGTCCAGAAGTGATTTTCCCTGGGGTTGTTTATAGAAAAAAGCACAATTGCATGGAAATATTTATTGAAACAGATACAGCAATTGTTACGCTATTTGTCAACATATCCCCCCACTGGAATTGAGACATTTGTCATACCACGGGATCAATTTTTGTGTCGTAGAAGTCAGCCGCCTCAGATCGGAACCAGCGTTTGACTGCGTCTGCACCTCTCTCTGTCGATCCTATGATTTGAGAAATGTCTCAATTCCGGTAAAAAAATATGTTGAAAAATAACTCAACAAGCTCTGTCCATTCCAATAAATTTGTCCAATGAAATTGTGTTTTTTCTTTCTGTTAACGGCCCCTGGCGAATTAATTTTTTTTACGGCCCTCGTAATTGCGGTTGAGTGGCCAAAATTTGTATAAGCACTTCTTTTGACATTATTAACATGATGGAAGAAAAAAATTTAACTTTTTTATCTGCCCCCATCAGAACGTTTGCTTGTGAGACTTTCTATAATGAAACGGTGAGTTATATTTTCCTGGTGAATTTGCTTAGTTAGTAAAAAAAATAACTTTGAATATTTAATTTTTTGGTTTTCAACTTCACTGCCCGACATAAAAATCACAGCTTTCTTAACCCCCCGGAACTTAGCTGCTCTAGAATTTCATGCTACTTATCTGGGGTCCTTTTTACCCCAAGCATACTTGTTATAAATATTTATGACATTTTACAGGTTTATCGTCGTTGTTCCTGCAATAACTCCTATGTGCAAAATATAAAATTTTTCAGTAGGGAGAAAAAACACATTTATTCTTCCTATGGCAGCCATACATAGGAGACTGTGAATTCTTACATTTTCGAAAGGAAGAAATATAATTACATATAGGAGATTTTATTATTTGCTGTATCACTATTTAAGTTATTTAATAGAGCAAAAATTTGAAAACGATAAATATGTCACATAGGAGTTATTGCAGGAACAATAACGATAGGCATTTTTATACTGTATACTACATAAAGAAATTCAAATTTTTTTGTACCTAGAGTTACTCATGTTTAAACAATGAATGAATGAATTATTTTAATTATTATAATTGTAAACTATTTATTCTGTGTCTTTGTTTCTATTTTTTCAATTATCAGACAACACTTTCGCTTACCTTGAAATAAAACACAAAAAGGAAATTGTTATTGCATCAAATGCCAATTATTATATTCAGACAATTAATTAATTTATTTATTTATTCTCATCACCTGCTGCAGTATAAAGTACAAGAACCTTATTTTACAAATACAAGCAATTACTCTTGAACCCACAAACTTTTATCCATAGCCTACATGGCAGACTATTTATGCTGTATTTGGATTTATTTTTATCAGTAACTGTTAAAAGTAAAAGTTTAAATAAAATAAAATAAATCTAATTACAAAATAAAGACATGTTCTACAGTTGGGGACATCTACGACTCCAAGAAATAAAAATATGAAAAGAATAATCAATACATAATTATGAAATAACAATTTTAAATCCAAAGGAAACTAAAATAGCCAAGGATGGTATATCTATCTTACTGGAACGTTTCGAAATATATGGATGTAGATATTAACACCAAAATATACTGTGCGATCAAAAAAATCCCAGGTAAATATGAAGGGTTAATAATAATCATATATGTATATGAATGCAACATTTCATGCACAGACCTGTTGTGAATATGTGTGCAAAGTTTCATTACTCTAGGTGTTGTCAATCAGGATATATCTTATTCCTTACTTACTTACAAATAGCTTTTAGAGAACCCGGAGGTTCATTGCCGCCCTCACATCGGTCCCTATACAGAGCAAGATTAAACCAGTCCCTACCATCATATCCTCTCTCAAATCCATTTTAATGTTATCCTCCCATATACGTCTTGGCCTCCCCAAAGGCCTCTCTTCCTCAGGTCTTATGTTAGGTGAAGAATACAATGCGTGCAGTTCTGTGTTATGTAATTTTCTCCATTCTTCTGTAACTTCATCTCTCTTAGCCCCAAATATTTTCCTAAGAGCCTTATTCTCAAATACTCTTCATATCTGTTCTTTTCTCAAAGTGAGAATCCAAGTTTCACAACCATACAGAACAAGCGGTAGTAAAGGGTGCGTCAGAAAGAACGGATGGATTTCAAACTATCGATACGCAACGAGGAGAGAGATATAGTGAGGGGGACCACGACTGTTGGGTCAGCCATAGAATGCAGTTTCAGTTGAGAATATGGTGTTGGTCTGGTGTACAACGTGCTTTCATCGTAGAGACATTTTTGAAAAATGAAGAGTCTGTGATCGCCACTCAGGACTCATTTCGACATCGGATGTCACGCTAGGATTCCAACTCGGAATACAATTTTGCGGTGGGTGGCTTCATTTCGTATCACAGGTTCAACATTAAAGAAGAAATCACCTGGACGAAATTCTATTGCACTGAGATTGTCCGAGGCTACGGTAAGATCTCGCGCCCTGCGACTTCTTTCTTTGGGACCATTTGAAGGCGTAAGTTTGTAAACATCGATCACATACACTGGACGAACTGAAGACAGCGATTCGTGAAGAAATCGTGGCAATTGCACCAGCTATGACTGTGAAAGTGATGGCGAACATCAGAAAACGCCTCGATGCCTGTATTGAAAGCCAAGGACATCATATGGATAATGTTGTTTTCATAAATAAACTGCATGTATTGGTGAATATGTTGATAACAATAAATTTTTGATTTGATGAATCTTTACAATTTTCTTGTCATGTGAAATCCATCCGTTCTTTCTGACGCACCCTGTATAAGTACTTTATAAATTCTAACTTAAGATTTTTTGACAGCAGACTAGATGACAAAAGCTTCTCAACCGAATAATAGCAGGTATTTGCTATATTTATTCTGCGTTTATTTCCTTCCCGAGTGTAATTTATATTTGTTACTGTTGCTCCAAGATATTTGAATTTTTTCACCTCTTCGAAGGATAAATCTCCAATTTTTATATTTCCAATTCGTACAATATTCTGGTCACGAGACATAAACTAAATCTCTAACTTAAAATAAAGATATCGCGGTGAAATCTTCAACAGTATAGCATTCCTCAAGTTTCATGAGTTTCATACTTTGAAAACATTGTTTCAAAACATGGTTCAAATCCGAAAACACAATTCAGCAGAAGCTTAAAACCTCTTAAAGTAATGTGGAATTCGATTACTTATTTTAAAGCGGATGTAACGGAATAAATAAAACCCACATACACATTCGTAAATAATTATTCTTGCTGTAGAAGCAGTGCACGTAAATAGTTCATCATTTGTGTACTGAATCTATTGATATTTGCATTCACGCCTCCCATACTCCTCCACAGGGCGTGATGTTAACTACAGGAATAATTCCAGTCGACTCTGTCATAAAGCAAACTGACTCAGTTGTGCATAATCCGCCCTGAATTGACATTTCTTATTCACCTAATACTGCAGCATTATGCAACTGGAGGCTTCATCATCAGCTGCACACATGCGGACTTCCTGACCGGAAAGTTTGCCTTGCTTTCCGCAGAGGATGAGAATCTGATATAGGCCTACTGGAAAACAATCTGGACCGATTTCACTTCGTCTTCATTCTAACTTTAGTAACACTGAATATCATAAAATAAGAAATTACTGTCACAGAGATTCTTATAGTCTGCTTTCTCAAGCAAATATGAAAATATTAAACAAATATTTCAATGATAAAATATATAATTTTTTTTTACTATAGAGTGGAAGGAAAACCTTTCTGTACGATAGTGTGTTTTCTCTCCGTTACAGCAAACGGCCGCCACGATTAAAAGTTGATTTTTCTGAATTTAGAGTTGCCAACCTAAATAAGTATGTTTAAATATCGTACTCGAAGACAAAAGTCTACTTTCCCATTAATTGAGCCTAAATGTCATACAAGTGCAGTTCTTAAACATGGTGCTAGTTTCGGGCTAAGACTTTATAATAAAATTACAAACCATTTTCCAAATTTGAAATATTTTAAAATTGAAGCTTTTAAAAAAGAAATTTATAAAATTATTCACGATATATAATATTAACAAATGTGTGTATTTTTTACCCTTTATTTCTGTCGACTATATTCATGTTTTTATTGAATATCACTGACTTCTATCTGATTGTCAATTTATATTAAATGTGTATTTTCTCTCTTTTTCTCTGTCTTCTTCTTCTTCTTTTTTTTGCTCTTGTGTGTTATTTATTGGTTTGAATTAAGTTGGTGTATTTAGTAAACTGTCCTGGTACATTTTATGTTATATTATTGACTAAGACCTCACCGTACACGAGCCTGGCTCTTACGGTAGTGGCTAGAAACATTTTTGTTTTATAATTTTAAATTGTACTCACTAGCTAGCTAGTTACATTAAATTAAATTAAATATTACAAATAACTGTTCTAGGGTTGTAATGAAAACCACTGCCTTCTATGTATGCTCCAATGCATGTAAAATTCATACGCAAAAGGCAGTGTTAACCACTACATTTTAAATGTTCTGAACTTTAAACAATTCAAACTTCACTTAATAAAAAGAAATAAAAATTATTCCAATTGAACACGAAATATTACAAGTACCTGAATCATTTTTACTCCTTCACATAGGAGTTGATGTTGAAGTTTATACGTTGGCCAGACTGCTGACATCAGTCAGCTGTTCATAGTGTAACGTATGTACTGTATATTAAACACTTCAAACTTCACTTAACAAAAAGAATCACAAATTATTCCAATTCAACACGAAATATTACAAGTACCTGAATCATTTTTACTCCTTCACATTGAAGTTGATGGTGAAGTTTGTACGTTGGCCAGACTGCTATCATCAGTCAGCTGTTCATAGTGTAACGTATGTACTGTATATTAAACACTTCAAACTTCACTTAACAAAAAGAATCACAAATTATTCCAATTCAACACGAAATATTACAAGTACCTGAATCATTTTTACTCCTTCACATAGGAGTTGATGGTGAAGTTTGTACGTTGGCCAGACTGCTATCATCAGTCAGCTGTTCATAGTGTAACGTATGTACTGTATATTAAACACTTCAAACTTCACTTAACAAAAAGAATCACAAATTATTCCAATTCAACACGAAATATTACAAGTACCTGAATCATTTTTACTCCTTCACATAGGAGTTGATGGTGAAGTTTGTACGTTGGCCAGACTGCTATCATCAGTCAGCTGTTCATAGTGTAACGTATGTACTGTATATTAAACACTTCAAACTTCACTTAACAAAAAGAATCACAAATTATTCCAATTCAACACGAAATATTACAAGTACCTGAATCATTTTTACTCCTTCACATTGAAGTTGATGGTGAAGTTTGTACGTTGGCCAGACTGCTATCATCAGTCAGCTGTTCATAGTGTAACGTATGTACTGTATATTAAACACTTCAAACTTCACTTAACAAAAAGAATCACAAATTATTCCAATTCAACACGAAATATTACAAGTACCTGAATCATTTTTACTCCTTCACATAGGAGTTGATGGTGAAGTTTGTACGTTGGCCAGACTGCTATCATCAGTCAGCTGTTCATAGTGTAACGTATGTACTGTATATTAAACACTTCAAACTTCACTTAACAAAAAGAATCACAAATTATTCCAATTCAACACGAAATATTACAAGTACCTGAATCATTTTTACTCCTTCACATTGAAGTTGATGGTGAAGTTTGTACGTTGGCCAGACTGCTATCATCAGTCAGCTGTTCATAGTGTAACGTATGTACTGTATATTAAACACTTCAAACTTCACTTAACAAAAAGAATCACAAATTATTCCAATTCAACACGAAATATTACAAGTACCTGAATCATTTTTACTCCTTCACATTGAAGTTGATGGTGAAGTTTGTACGTTGGCCAGACTGCTATCATCAGTCAGCTGTTCATAGTGTAACGTATGTACTGTATATTAAACACTTCAAACTTCACTTAACAAAACGAATCACAAATTATTCCAATTCAACACGAAATATTACAAGCACCTGAATCATTTTTACTCCTTCACATTGAAATTGATGGTGAAGTTTGTACGTTGGCCAGACTGCTATCATCAGTCAGCTGTTCATAGTGTAACGTATGTACTGTATATTAAACACTTCAAACTTCACTTAACAAAAAGAATCACAAATTATTCCAATTCAACACGAAATATTACAAGTACCTGAATCATTTTTACTCCTTCACATTGAAGTTGATGGTGAAGTTTGTACATTGGCCAGACTGCTATCATCAGTCAGCTGTTCATAGTGTAACGTATGTACTGTATATTAAACACTTCAAACTTCACTTAACAAAACGAATCACAAATTATTCCAATTCAACACGAAATATTACAAGTACCTGAATCATTTTTACTCCTTCACATTGAAGTTGATGGTGAAGTTTGTACGTTGGCCAGACTGCTATCATCAGTCAGCTGTTCATAGTGTAACGTATGTACTGTGTATTAAACACTTCAAACTTCACTTAACAAAACGAATCACAAATTATTCCAATTCAACACGAAATATTACAAGTACCTGAATCATTTTTACTCCTTCACATTGAAATTGATGGTGAAGTTTGTACGTTGACCAGACTGCTATCATCAGTCAGCTGTTCATAGTGTAACGTATGTACTGTATATTAAACATTTCAAACTTCACTTAACAAAAAGAATCACAAATTATTCCAATTCAACACGAAATATTACAAGTACCTGAATCATTTTTACTCCTTGCATTGAAGTTGATGGTGAAGTTTGTACGTTGGCCAGACTGCTATCATCAGTCAGCTGTTCATAGTGTAACGTATGTACTGTATATTAAACACTTCAAACTTCACTTAACAAAAAGAATCACAAATTATTCCAATTCAACACGAAATATTACAAGTACCTGAATCATTTTTACTCCTTGCATTGCCTTAAACGGACGTCACATTGAGCACCTCCTATCAACAAGTGTCAGATCTCAGAAAGTATGTGTTGTAGGACCTATGTTATTAGATTTTTTTCTTGTTTTCATGCATACTAACATCTCCTAAAATATTGGATACTTTTTTTTAACATCCTTTAGAAATGTCATACTGACAACTTTCATCGATACCATTTTATCCTGCTTGAAAACAAAATAACTTGAATATGTCTGAACCGCGACTTGAATTCAGGTTACTTGAAGTTAAGTGATTTATATTGAAGTTACTTGAAAAGTGTGAATGAGGCTTACGGACTGCACCTTAACTGCCGCGTATAGCGTTGCTGGCACACTCGTTAAACTTGAAGCCATCGTGTTCCACGGTTTACAAACCATTAGCCAGGTTAGTTCAGATCCAAGTATGTAGGACAATGGAAGAATTGTACACTGGGCGTGCCATTTTGCAGTTAGCTCTGTAAAATGATTGCTTGAAAGCACACACCTCTCAATTTGAAGCCGGACATTTGCTGTTACAGTCCCACAGATTGCTGGGACAGCTGGTCGGCACTACAAAGTGAGAAGTGTTGCATCATCGTGCTCTTAAAGAGGGAAATTTCTATTCTCTGCGTTCATTAATGGAATCCTAACCTTGGATTTTTACGACCAGTCTTTAACAAGCAGAGAGCTTGCGACTGATGTGACTAATTAGCAAATGATCACATTGGCACAAGATCTTGCCTGCAGATTCCAACTCTGACGTAATCCGGAAGTCCAACACTATCATCAAACAGGTCCGGTAATAGCTGATCTTACTTCGCATTCATTTTGGCTTCCCTAGAGGTAATTACATAAGCACTGCTTGACCGTTACAGTTATGATTTGGGAATATCCTGCTCAAATTCTAGTCCTGACCCCGTTTCCCCCACTTATTTAGTCCTAGTATGTTTTTAGAAACATACTCATCCCCAAAGAAATAATGGGTACGTGTTCTATAGTGCGATTCACATCATAACATTCGCCGGTCCGCCATCTTAATAAGAAATCAGACATAACGCTAGTAGGCCCTATTCTAAAGACCAGATACTTACTTACTCGCTTTTAAGAACCCGGAGGTTCATTGCCGCCCTCACATAAGCCCGCCATTGGTCCCAATCCTGAGCAAGATCAATCCAGTCTCTATCATCATATCCCACCTCCCTCAAATCCATTTTAATATTATCCTCCCATCTACGTCTCGGCCTCCCTAAAGGTCTTTTTCCCTCCGACCTTCCAACTAACACTCTATATGCATTTCTGGATTCGCCCATACGGTTTACATGCACTGTCCATCTCAAACGTCTGGATTTAATGTTCCTAATTATGTCAGGTGAAGAATACAATGCGTGCACTTCTGTGTTGTGTAACTTTTTCCATTCTCCTGTAACTTCATCCCTCTTAGCCCCAAATATTTTCCTAAACACCTTATTCTCAAACACCCTTAACCTATGTTCCTCTCTCAAAGTGAGAGTCCAAGTTTCACAACCATAAAGAACAACCGGTAATATAACTGTTTTATAAATTCTAACGTTCAGATTTTTTGACAGCAGACTGGATGATAAAAGCTTCTCAACCGAATAATAACACGCATTTCCCATATTTATTCTGTGTTTAATTTCCTCCCGAGTATCATTTATATTTTTTACTGTTGCTCCCAGGTATTTGAATTTTTCCATCTCTTCAAAAAATAAATCTTCAATTTTTATATTTCCATTTCGTACAATATTCTCGTCACGAGACATAATCATATACTTTGTCTTTTCGGGATTTACTTCCAAATCTCTCTCTTTACTTGCTTCAAGTAAAATTCCTGTGTTTTCCCTTTACCGTTTGTAGATTTTGTCCTAACACATTCACGTCATCCGCATAGACAAGCTGCTGATGTAACCCGTTCAATTCTAAACCCTCTCTGTTATCCTGGACTTTCCTAATGGCATACTCTAGAGCAGGGGTCGTCAGCACAGAGCACGGTGGGGCTAGAGTCCCTTAACCGCGGAAAACGCAGTTCACTATGGTGCACTCTGTAGCTGCTAGCGGGTATGCTCTCTACCTCTCCCTTCTGCACGACGGTGCACACGGGACAGCACCGCGTACCCTTTGCACATTTAAGCGAGTGCTGACGACCACTGCTCTAGAGCAAAGTTAAAAAGTAAAGGTGATAGTGCATCTCCTTGCTTTAGCCCACAGTGAATTGGAAACGCTTCTGACAGAAACTGACCTTACTTATTACCATAAAGATGAAAGCTAATCATTTTTTCCCCTATTACTACATATGGTAGTGGATTATAGTGGTTTTATAGATGTCAGGTTGAATTTTCTCTTACCAACTTTGTTTAAAGTTTCGGGTACTGACAGATACTACAATTGGCAGGTATTTTCTGTTATGTTGGCAGTAATAATTTCGGTTTGCAGTAGAAGAAAATCTACGAAATGAAAGTAACTAGGCTTGTGAATTAGTAATTAATTAGTGTTACCGGTATTAATATAATTGCTTAAAATTGTAAATATTGATAATAAACTTTTTCAATTGTGATTGTTTTTTATCATATAGGCTCTTGATTTTGTAATCTGTGCTAATTTATTGCTTATATTAATTGTTTATTTTGTCTTCTTCTTTCTGCGTTTCGGTGCAAATTCAATAGTTTTTGCGATAGACGGAGTACATTTTTTTGGTTACCGAGGCCATTAAAATGGGCACCAATGTTATCGCAGTTAGATCTCTCCCCGGTAGAAGCCTTAGCAATACCCATTGCAGGAGATTCAATGAGCATGAAACGTTACCCCACGTGCTAGGTTTCTGCCCTCAGGACGAATTACTGCGAATTGACAGACATAACACAGTCCGCTCAATAATTGCTAACAGATTAAGGGAACATGGTGAATACGAAGTATATGAGGAAGTTCAATGGAAGGATCTACACGGCATGCTGACATCATAATAATTGACCGAGATAAAAAACTGGTCTCATTCTTGACCCCACTGTAAGGTTCGAAATTAATGAAGATCAACCAAAGCAGGTACATGAAGAGAAACGCGGTATTTACCTTCCATGCTGTGATGATCTCAGTCATAAATATAATATTCAAGATTGGAATGTCATTGGACTTATGCACGAGGAACAATTCCCAAATTTACATTGGAGATCCTGAGAAAATTAAAGATTCCTGATAAGACTCTTCAGACAATTGCATCAACCATTTTAAAATCTTCATTGAACATCATCAATCACCAACTCTATTCATCTTTATAATATTCAATGTATATTATTTATTTTCAATAAATTTTTATCGTTTTGATAGCTACCAAATCTTGTCGCAGAATATTCTTTTTAAAATTTCATTATGTATTTTTAATATTAATTTACATTTTATTTTTTGTTCCTTTGAATTGATTGCCGATATTTTAAATCCAAGATTTGGACGGCTATCATTTCGATGATATTCTCTCTCATATTCGCAAAATGATACAAGTTTCGCGACTTTGTTTTTGCTTAAATATCGTATCTTGAAGAGTAAATGTAACAAAAAGTACGCTACACATTGCTTCTGAATAAATTTACAAATTACAGAGTTGCGTGTAATTGATTGTGCATTCAAGGCCCACTCGTTTTGCTATGAGCATTGTCAGGCCTAAAATGTGTGGGTTCAAGGGAAGCCGAAATACGCAAGTTCACATACATACATCCTTACATTTTGCAGTTGAAGATCGCTTGTGGACATAACTTAAGAGCAATGTTATTTCTCTAGATTTACTAGAGCCAAGCCTTTTCAAATTGCAGTTCATACCTTGGCATTTTACTCCAAAATTACGGCCACGGGGATATAATTATGCTCGGAGAGGACTCTGAGACACAGATAATTCATACACGAGATGAGGACATGGTGTGTTTGAGTATAATTACATGTGTTGTGTGGTACAGGTGTTTCCGTCTTACAGCGAACTCTGCAGTGTATATTGTCATTCGAAAAGTCTTCGCGGGGTCAAGAGCCTGTGGAGCAACTCCCAAGACAAAAGTAACTACAAAGCAATGCGCCATATCCTCTGAAATTATTCAGCGCTTGAGCCCAGCCTGTTAATGCAAGACCGATCTACCACAGGCTACACATGACATTTGTTGTCATGTATTGGTGTCAAGGCATCCTTCCTGTTCCGAGCCCTTCTCGATCCTACGGCAAATCCCTAAAGTAAAATAAATGGTGTTATATAAATTAGAATTCTTTTAGGCGTGCAACATCTATATTCCACCAGCACACCAATAGAATAAATGAAAGGAACCCTGGAACTTTTGATAGGAAGCTGTGTAGTCACACTTTCTGAAAGAATTAGCACAATCGTTTGGAATTTGTAGATTTTATTAACGTTTATACAAATCGATATTTGAAAATTTCGCGAAAAATAAATTTGCATAATTTATTTTCTTTGCATCGAACCTCGAAACCTATGATAGATACTTGTGTAGATACACGAATTTAACACTTTCTGAAAGAATTAGCACAATCGTTTGGAATTTATAGATTTTATTAATGTTTATACAGATCGCTATTTGAAAATTTCGCGAAAAATAAATTTGCATAATTTCTTTTCTTCGCATCGAACCTCGAAACCTATGATAGATACTTGTGTAGATACACGAATTTATCACTTTTTGAAAGAATTAGCATAATCGATTGGAATTCGTAGATTTTATTAACGTTTATACAAATCGCTATTTGAAAATTTTGCGAAAAATAAATGTGCATAATTTCTTTTCTTCGCATCGAACCTCGAAACCTATGATAGATACTTGTGTAGACACATGAATTTAACACTTTCTGAAAGAATTAGCATAATCGATTGGAATTTGTGGGTTTTATTAACGTTTATACAAATCGATGGACCGATTTATTACACTGATGTCATTCCATTGCCTTGGAAACGTTGACATGATATACGATAAACTCAACAATGGGAACGAGTCCATTCCTATACTCAAGGGGAGTCCGCAAATATACATAATGTAGTGGTATAAACTAGGAAATATCATATGTAAATGTAAGGAAATATGGGAGTTAACATTGTTAAAATTAGTTAGATGCAAAACTTCTGTCTTTCAAGATTAATAAAACAGCCGTTACACATTTTTTAAAATAAAACAGTACTTCCCCCGAGAGAAAATAATTTCAAAATAACTTTATACAGGGTGTTCTGTAGCGGGATGTCCATAGCTTACCTACATGTTCCTCTGATTATTTTGAGTAAAAAAGTTCTAATCAACATGGTACCGAATTGGAACGGTACCTACAGAAAACACAATTCTAGAACAATTTATAAACATTGCTGATTTACTTCCATAAAAATCACAATAAATTTAAATTTGATCCTCATGAATACCATACGAGACGAAACTACAGTTTCTTTCTAAATACTCCCAAATGCCACACAACTGCTGGATTAAAACACAGCATGAATTTTGGACCCAAAATATATAATGCATTAATTAGAGCTTACCCTGAGCTAAGTACACTTAACACACATAGATTTAAGAAACAAATCAGATTAATTATTTAATTGTTTAAGCTAATTGAGTTAAAAATTGATACTTTAATATTCATGTACTTTCGTATTTTCTATTTGTATATAGACCCTATTATTATTCTACATGATGTATGTATTTTACCATTTATTAATGTGATTGTGCTCAATGAACTCTCTTAATTTTGTGATATATTTTGTATAACTGATCTGAACTGCGCCCGAGCACGAGCTTCTGCTTTTTCGGGCTGCAATGCCTAATGTAGCTCAAGTGTAAAGTATAAAATAAATAAATAAACAAAATTAATTAATTGATTAATTATTTTATTACTTGTGACTGACTTACCATTTTGTTTTGAGGAAAACACATTTTGATTTACCATTTTATTTCTATTATATATTAATAACTTACTGACGTTTGATGTGTCACGAAATAACGGCAATATGTTTTCTTAACGCAGATGATACCTTAGCTATTTTCAATAGTTTAACATGGAATGGAACTTATCAGAAAGCAAACAATGGTATGCATCTAATAAAAAATGGCTAGATTCAAACTTACTCTCGTTCAAGGGTCGTCGTTAAGATAGGTTTCGCGCAATTGCAAACTACAGAAAAAAATGACATGAATATGCCAATATTGAAAATAATTGAGCCACAATGTATTCTATTGAAAATTTGTGCACAATTAAATATTCAGACAAAGACAGAATTTTGTTACCTCGAGGAAACGCTGTGAGAAACAGTTCAATATTCAACTATACAGGCCAAAACGATTATAGGCCCTAATATATTATAACAAATAACTAGAAATTGTGTTCATTGCTTATCCATAAGCAAGCAGCTACATGACATCGGCTCTTACCCGCCTGTAACAAAGAAATATTTTGTGTATAGCTTTCTGAGTTGAGATTAATTCTTGGAATATTCTTGAGGAAAGAGATTTGGTCGTTACGAGGTGGAGTTCAAATTATCTGCCTTCTGGGCGTACGCGTTTGCAGAATGTCTTGATTGTGAAGACTATATCGTTAAGAAACACTTGCCAGTCGTTAAAGAACCATTTACATGAACTAGTTCAAAAAATGAAGAAAGAAACTGCAGATTCAAGAAGGCGGTAATTATGGGGACTGAGCGTCCTCTGCGTTCGTCATTGAATTGTGTGCAGGGTTGAGATAATCCCGAAAAACCGACTTTAAAAATTACCTCGCCCGAAATTGAGAATATTCGTCAAAATCGAGATTCTGAAGAAAAAATATGATATGTTTTCATAAGGATAAGTAGCGGTTTTTGACGTGATTATGTTAGGAGAAAATACACAAACGATTAGGGAAAACACGGAAATTTTACTTGAAGCAAGTAGAGCGATCGGTTTGGAAGTAAATCCCGAAAAGACAAAGTATATGATTATGTCTCGTGACCAGAATATTGTACGAAATGGAAATATAAAAATTGGAGATTTATCCTTCGAAGAGGTGGAAAAATTCAAATATCTTGGAGCAACAGTAACAAATATAAATGACACTCGGGAGGAAATTAAACGCAGAATAAATATGGGAAATGCGTGTTATTATTCGGTTGAGAAGCTCTTATCATCCAGTCTGCTGTCGAAAAATCTGAAAGTTAGAATTTATAAAACAGTTATATTACCGGTTGTTCTGTATGGTTGTGAAACTTGGACTCTCACTCTGAGCGAGGAACATAGGTTCAGGGTGTTTGAGAATAAGGTGCTAAGGAAAATATTTGGGGCTAAGCGGGATGAAGTTACAGGAGAATGGAGAAAATTACACAACACAGAACTGCACGCATTGTATTCTTCACCTGACATAATTAGGAACATTAAATCCAGACGTTTGAGATGGGCAGGGCATGTAGCACGTATGGGCGAATCCAGAAATGCATATAGAGTGTTAGTTGGGAGACCGGAGGGAAAAAGACCTTTAGGGAGGCCGAGACGTAGATGGGAGGATAATATTAAAATGGATTTGAGGGAGGTGGGGTATGATGATAGAGACTGGATTAATCTTGCACAGGATAGGGACCGCTGGCGGGCTTATGTGAGGGCGGCAATGAACCTTCGGGTTCCTTAAAAGCCATTTGTAAGTAAGTAAGTAGCGGTTTTTAATTACGTTTACTGCACATAAGTGGTTTTCAATTAATGGATTTATTGTTAATGATGAAAAAACTCATGTGTTAACTCTAAGTTTGAAACAAACCCAAAATAATGTGATAAATGAATCTGTAAAGATGCTGGGTATGTATCTGGATCTTAAACTAAGGTGGAACAGCCATGTCAGTTACGTATGTAAAAGAATTTCTAGAGTAATTTATCTCTTGAGAAGTATCATGTACAAGATTCCCAAACATTATTTAAAACAAGTTTACTATGCACTATTTGAAAGTGTTATTAGATATGGATTACTTTTATATGGAAATAGTTCTGATCTTCCAAACATTTTGTTACTGCAGAAAAACGCAGTTCGTATTATAACAATGTCACCACCCAGACTATCATGTAGATCTCTTTTCAAAAATGAAAAGATTATGACAGTCTACAATCTATATATTTTTGAACTTTTAATGTATGCAAACAAGAATACTACTAATTATACAAGTATAGTTGATCTTCATCGCTATGAAACCAGAAATAATGATCAATTAAACGTACCACATGTCAGGTTGCAAAAAAAACACAATCAAGCTATGTAATTACTGCAATAAAAGTATATAATAAGATACCAACAAATATAAAGGCACTTAATGAAACACAATTTAAACTTCAGACTGAGAGATGGCTAAAAAATAATCCCTTTTATAGTATGAATGAATTTTTTTTAAATGATGTAGTATTTTACTTAAATTTTATTATTTTTTACTCTTTTAATATTTTAAATATTGACATATTGTTTTTCATATTATTACATTGACGAGGCCTCTTGTATTCTTGTACTTTCAGGTAAATAAATAATATGACTATGAATATGAATATAGCTTGCAATCATCGTGTAAACCTTTTGTTTGGTTACGACATTTTTGTTCTTCACGTGAGTAAAGGTCCATTCACGATGAAAATTAAGCATAACCGTAACATAAACACAGAAGTTTGCGCCCAGGTTACCAAATGGGATCATTCACAATGATTCACATAAACATTGACATAAACATTGCCGTTAGACGTTAACATGAAAGTTTGCAAACTCCAAACTTTCATGCTTATGCTTACGTGATTTGCAAACAGTACACAATCGTGAAGCGCTGAACTATACGACATAATCATGAGGAAATGGCGTCGTTGTTATGTTTCCATGGTTACCAAGTACCTTTGTGGTTATGTTTATGTACCCATCGTGAATGTTCTTGATTTTACCGTAACGTTTATATTTTTAAGTTAACGCTTACGTTATGTTTAATTTTCATTGTGAATGAACCTTTAAGCCTTGTTACGAGTATGTTAAGCCTAACGATAGAAAATAGAGGGGAAAGCGATAAAAGTCTTGGTGCCTGTCCGTATGGGAAGGTTACTGAGCAATAGTAAGCACCATTCCATTCGGGGCACGATGGTTCAAGCTCTGAGGGATAATGACTACATCGTCTATGAGGAGGTTTCTGGTCTGTCAAATGGTAATACTCGGCGCATACCGAACTCCAAATCCGGAGTAATCCTGGACACTGCAGTCCGGTTTTAGTCTCATAGTGGCCAGCCAGAAGAGTCAACTTTGAGACAAAAGCTATATATGATCCACAATCGATTATTACAAATTAAAATTAGTGCTGTCGATCGATCAAAATACTTAATCGATTAACGATTTGAATTCATTCATTCATTCATTCATTCATTCATACATTCATTCATTTATTTATTTACTAGCCGTACCCGTGCGCTCCGCTGCACCCGTTAGAAATAGATTTAAAGTAATTACATAATTAAAATAGGACATTTGATCCAGGGAACATTCCTGTTTGATAGAAGGATAAATCGTTTAATATGTTACTTAATTTAAATTGCATCCAAATAATTAAAATGCGATCATTTTGGTCCAGAGACCACTCACTGGTGCAATGACAATTCCTTTAACATGTTTCTAATTTTTATTACATGCAACCATAGTTTAATGAACATTGACATCATTTAGATTTAATGTGTATACTTTATTTTACTTGTTATAGGTTTCCATTGAATTATGGTAATAACTTAATTTTAACCCTTGTTTTCTACGTATTCAATAAATGTCGTTTGGCCCACTATGGTTGTGAACCCTTCAAATAACTTAAATTATATTATATTATATTATATTATATTATATTATATTATATTATATTATATTATATTATATTATATTATATTATATTATATTATATTATATTATATTATATTATATTATATTACAGTATATTATATCAGAAGTTACTGTAATAATATTACCGGTATAGCATTATGTCCATCTAGAGAAACTACACTTTCCAATGGTGAAATAATAATTAATTATACAAATCGGTTAGTTTCTTCTTCTTCTTCTTCTTCCTCTTCGTATTGTAGGATTAAATCCTGTCTTTTCCAACGTTGCCTATTCTGATAATGGTGACCAGCTTTCTTTCCATCGGTTAATTTAGCTTCCGATATTACTTTATACAAACACAGAAACATTCTCTGTAGGCTATCATAGCTTTCGATTGTTGCTGTCCAAGGTCCCTTATAGACGAAGTCATTTGTTTTTTATTTCATTACACGGCCTTAGATGGCAGTTATTTTAATTTTAAAACTTATTTATCTCATTAAATATCAGTCTTATCAAAATTTTTCAAGGAGTAAACCTTATCGCAAATTATTTTTAAAGAAACTTTTGTTATGTAACATTTTTCACAAAAATCAATAATAAGCGAGATAATTTCGATTTATTTAATTCATGCCCCCTTATAACCCCCCTTTTAAATAATGTATTTTGAATGCCATATAGCCTAAAATCTAAGTTACAACGAACATAATTTATATTCCAATTTTCATCGAAATCCGTTCATCCATTATCGCGTGAAAAGGTAACAAACATACAGACAGACAGACAGACAGACAAACAAAAATTAAAAAAAAGCGATTTTCAGTTTCAGGGTGGTTAATTATATACGTTAGGTCCAATTATTTTTGGAAAATCGAAAATTACCAGAAACATTTCGGCTACAGATTTATTATTAGTATACAGTAGATATCAACATTCGGATGAGGATGTAATTTATTGTATAATTGTAACATTTGGAAAACTGGGGAATTTTTGTGGGATTCAGTATTTGCCCTTGGTATGTAAAATAAATTTCGAAATGTCGTATTAAGCTTAGGTGCATATAATGTTATATAATAAAAAAACCAACACAGTCTAACTTATTGTTAATAATTTTATAAAGAAAGTTTAAAGATTGACAATTTCGTCGAATTTGCAAACTAGTAAAATGGAAATGTTGAAGCATTGTAGCATAACTCTCATAGGTAGGATAATCATTATAAAGTCTGTAATATAACCATTTCAGAAATTTATTTTGAATTTTTTCTAGTAACAGAATATATTCGTTAGTAACTGGGTTCCAGATAACCACAGCATACTCTAATTTAGATAATAGTTTTGACTTTAAATAGATAGATTAATCGAGCTTGATCGAGTTGAAAAAAAAGTTTTAATATACTGTAATACACAATTATTTTTAAATTTAATTTGTGTTCGGTGATAAGCATAAGTAGAAAATGTAGTGTATGTACTGTATCGCTGTATTACAAAACAATATTATTTTAGTTATTTACTAACATATTTATTATATAGCCTTATAATTTGTGTCAATTCTCCGGAAATTTTTGAGACAAATACAAATAAAAAAGTATGAAGACTCATCTAGTTAACAGTGCTTCATCCATGATTTTAAACATGTGAGTGCATTCACATGCTCCGAATTAAGTGCCGCTCTACGTTTAGTAATAATCAGGGAACGGATTTATATGGACTAAAAATATATGAAATATGTAAATATATATGTAGTTATTTTTACCAAAATATGGAATTAAATATGGATTTTTACCAAAATATGGAATTAAATATGGACTTAAAATTATAAAAAAATGACTATGTACGTTAAATATTGGTACATTTTAATCAAACTAAACAAAAATATAATGGACGTACCTTATCTTCCAATGTAGTTTCAACAAAACACAATTTTTATTGTCTGTTACCATAACAATAGGTTACAAACATTTCTTTCAAGTGCTGAAAAGTGAATCTTCTTCTATTGTCTCTGAGGATAGATTTATACTGACTAAAAGAGCGTTCGACGTCACAAGAAGTAACTGGTACATAATTCAATTTCACAATGTCTGCTGGGGATAAGTCCAAGTTAATCTTCACTGTTGATTCACCACTCATCACAGCAACAACCTTTTGTAGTTCTTCATATCCAGGGTTTTTGAAAGTACAGTGTCCACCTTAGCTCTTACTGCATCTGCAACTTTACCTCTACCACGATTCAGTTGTTCCACAGTACTATTTATAATTTCAAAACTTTCAGATAGTGAAAGGTGCCTATTTTGGAGACTTTTGAGCGTTTTTATGATGCATGAAAATGTATGCTGAATGTGAGCTAAGTCATTCTTCACACTTATGTCACAGGTAACTGTTTTCGCAGTATCAATTGAGACTGCATCTTCAGAGTCCAATGCAAGGAGAACATTGTTAATAGAGTCTATATGTTCGGCATAATATTCAACTGCTTCTAGCCATGTACCCCATCTAGTTAAAATTGGCTTTGGTGGCAATGGAATTTCAGGGTACATTTCTTTCAACACGTTAACTCTACTGGGAGCTTTGAGAAATACTTTTTCACTGATGAAATCAACAAATCTACTTTAGGGAAATTGTCTCTGACCACTTCTGCCACACGATGAAATGCATGCGCCACACAAGTAAAATGAGTCAATTTAGGATATACAACAGATAATGCTTGTCCAGCTTTGACCATATAAGGGGCAGCATCGCTAATAAAGAATAACACATTATCGTACATAATACCCTTTGGCCACAGGATACCCATAGCTTCGTTGAACAGTTTAACTATAGTTTTGTTATTGCACTTTTCTAGAACATCACAATGTAAAAGAATTCGTTCAGAATATTGTTCACTTAACAAACCGATAACTACATTACCAACAAGTCTACCTTCTTTGTCGGGAGTCTCATCAATGGAAACCCAAATTGAACTATCTTTAATTTCATCTCTTATCTTCTGTATTGTCTCATCGTAGATGGATGGAGCATACGTCTTCCTAAGTGTTGACTCATCCGGGATTGTATGTTGAGTATATTTTTCAAGGAATTCCCTGAAGACCTTATTCTTTAGTTTGTAGAGAGGAATATCAGCAGAGATGAGAGAACGGCACAGGTCGATGTTAAACTCAGATCTTACATTCGATGTTGTTGGTTGTGTTAAAAACAATTGTCTCTGCTTGGAATTTAGTTGTTTGTTGGCCTGATGTTTACTAGTTGTAATGTGTTGTTGCACCAGGAACTTTTGTGTAGATGATACTGCACACTGACACAAATTACAAAATAATATTTTATTGTCAGTTGATAAACCATCTTCTTTAAATTCTGAAATGTAACTTGTTAGTTTTGATTTTAAATTGACTGAATGACGTACTTTTGGCATATTTACCGTCTTTATAGTATGATTTACAAAACTGAACCTATGTGTACTCTGACTGGCATTTAACTGTTGAGCTGCACAACTGAAGTCTGTTAAAAATTTTAAATTAAATTAATACAGTTTTGTAACTTACTTTCCCATTGTTGATAGGACTGCTAATTTTCAAATAACTCTGATGTTAAAGGGATTACTGAACATGTGTTTAAATCTCTATTGTTGAAATGTATTTTTAAAAGTTAATGGAATTTTGTTTTGTTTTATTGTTAAACCTAATATAATATGGACTGTTTTATATGAAATATGGAAAATATATGGAAATTAACGAAAATATGTACTAAACTCTAAAATATGGAAAAATATGGAAAATAAAAGTAGGATTTTTCAACCCTACACATTGTGAAACATAAAGATAATGCAAAATATAAATTATATTAGCTTTATAAGTAAATATGTATTTACATATAAATCCTTTCCCTGGTAATAATGTTTCCTGCATCACTAAACACGACTTTTTTCTGTCAAGCACTTCTCCACGATCATTCGATTTAAATCCAAATGTTTCATCTAATTTACTTCTCTAATTTTCATAAGCCTATGAAATAATGGAGTTTTCAATTTTTTCACAGACCACAGAAATCTGATTTTTTTTCTTTAGCAAACTAAACACACAAGCTTCATCCAGAAACTCAGTAAAGAAGCTGCACAGAACAGCAGACTGGCCGCTATTGTAATCGGGTTACAAAATTTTAGAAAGAGAAGATTGTTACTCTCTCACTTGCACACAGTGCAGCCATGGCTAAGGGATGAGGGGGCGAATTCCAGAATGCTAGGAAGACGAGTTGACAAACTTAATAACGGTTTCGCATTGTGTTTCAACTTTCATTAGGTGTAGCTCAGTTCATTGTCCTTATAATCTTAATTACTTTCTGAAGTGTTTGTGTAAAGATCTGCCCTATGCTACCTGCTCTGCAGTTACAAAATAACGGTTTTATGGTGTTTGACGTAAGGAATTTCAGAGAGACGAATATTATCGGAATTTTTACTCTGATTTTGCATTAACAAAATAATAATTTTGATATCAAGTACAGCCGATTAATTTTAATAGACTCGATTATTCGACTAAATATTTTTGATCGATTAATTCTTACAATAGAAATTGATTTATTAATCGATCAGATTAATCGATTAAATCCCACAATACTAATTAAAATACAATCTAGATAATTTGACAACAACGAGGTTAATGTTAGGAGCAAGGGGAACCATTCAAAAGTTTTTTTATAATTTCTGGACATCAATGGGATTAAATAAAGCACTCCTCATAACTGGAATGTTCAAGAACAAAAGTATAAATTCCTTAAATTAAATTCTACTCGGGCTATATAATTTCTGTTACTTTCTGTAGAGGGATATAAGACGGTTTCGCACTGCGGTCTTCAAGTGACAAGTATTTAGAAACAACGAAGCTACGAAATGCATACGCTTTCCGCAGCATGCATATGAAGAGGGCTTGGTGCCGGCTTGTGATGTGACCGAAATCACAGAGTCATGGTGCAACGACTACGACGCCCGTCGCCCACCAGCGCTTTGCTGCACCGCGCTATTAAGACGAAAATGCTGCGCATTTGCAATTCACATCAAGTCCTCACGCCGAGCCGTGCATGGCTATCATTAAGGGCCGAACTAAAGAGCCGCACGGTGCGTTATTGGTAACAGGCTACTCCATGTTTAGCGTCTTTAATAGATTATCAGAGGTAGGGATCCTAATTTATCTTTTGAAGAGGTGGAGAAGTTCAAATATCTTGGAGCAACAGTAACAAATATAAATGATATTCGGGACGAAATTAAGCACAGCATAAATATGGGAAATGCCTGTTATTATTCGATTGAGAAGGTTTTATTATCCAGTCTGCTGTCAAAAAATCTGAAAGTTAGAATTTATAAAACAGTTACATTACCGATTGTTCTTTATGGTTGTGAAACTTGGACTCTCACTTTGAGAGAGGAACATAGGTTAAGGGTGTTTGAGAATAAGGTGCTTAGGAAAATATTTGGGGCTAAGAGGTATGAAGTTACAGGAGAATGGAGAAAGTTACACAACACAGAACTGCACGCATTGTATTCTTCACCTGACATAATTAGGAACATTAAATCCAGACGTTTGAGATGGGCAGGGCATGTAGCACGTATGGGCGAATCCAGAAATGCATATAGTTAGTTGGGAGGCCGGAGGGAAAAAGACCTTTAGGAAGGCTGAGACGTAGATGGGAGGATAATATTAAAATGGATTTGAGGGAAGTGGGATATGATGATAGAGACTGGATTAATCTTGCTCAGGATAGGGACCAATGGCGGGCTTATGTGAGGGCGGCAATGAACCTCCGGGTTCCTTAAAAGCCAGTAAGTAAGTAAGTAAGTAATAAGGGATCCTAATTTACGTTGAATAAAAATCTCAAATTTCGGTGCTAGTTCGCGCAAAAACATAAATAATTCGTATAAGCTTTTACTTTGAATAAATCTATCTTTTGGGCACCTTGAAATTAAAATTTCGTTCAAAAGAATCAAAATTTCTCTTGAAAAAGAGAACAAATTCGCACTAAAAACAAAAATTTCGCGTATACGCAAAATTCCACGAAATTAAACTTACGATATTTTGACCTGGAAACGACTGACTCATAAAATGTTTGCTTTTATGAGCTGAAAACCCATATTTTGTGAATCCGTGGTTTACGAAAACTAGGTCTCCGTAATCATAGGCAGTTCTGAGATGATGATGATGATGATGATGATGATGATGATGATGATGATGATGATGATGATGATGATGATGATGATGATGATCATCATCATCATCATCATCATCATCATCGTCATCATCATCATCATCATCATCTCGTCATATCCGGATTTACAGCAAATTGTAGATATTCTAAAAAATTAACTTGAAACTTTGTACATACATCTTGATTACACAACTTTTAACACTTTATCACTTCGGAATATGTATTATATGTCTTCTTCGTGTTAAATTCTATCGTACCTCGTTAACATGTTTCGGTCTGTTATTGACCTTCTTGAGAACTGGCTGTTGCTGGTCTTGGCGCCTTATTTTTTGTTTCCTGTAGGGGTGTGCTTGTGTAGCCTAGTGTAATGTGGAGTCAAAGAGTGTGTGTGTTCTGAAATTGAGTTGTGTGTTGAGAATTTCATTTGGATGTGTTTTTGTGTGTCTGTATGTTTCGTATTGTTCTAGTGTGTTTAGTTTCTGGCTTTTTGGTTGGATGTGTAGAATTTTCATATCTGTGTTGATGTCTCTGTAGGTGCGGTTAGTATTTGTGATGTGTTCTGCATATATGGAAGTGTTTTGTAATTTTGTTATGGCTGTGATGTGTTCTTTGTAACGTGTTTGAAATGATCTGCCTGTCTGTCCTATGTAGAAGTTGTTGCAGGTGTTACATTTGAGTTTGTATACGCCTGTGTGGTTGTATTTGTTTGTTTGTGTTGTTTGTGTGTTGAGATGTTTTTGTAGAGTGTTATTTGTTCTGTATGCGATCTGCGATCTTGTAATTTAATTTCTTGAATGAGGTTGCAATCTTGTGTGTGTTTTTGTTTTCGTATGTTAGTGTGATGTGTTTTTGTGTTCTTGTGTTTGTGTTGTATTCTTATGTTTAAATGTTTTGTTTTTAGTATTATGTTTCTATTATGTTGAGGTTGTATCCGTTTTTTGTGCTATGTATTTGATTGTGTTTAGCTCTTCTTTGTAATCATGTTGGTTCATTGATATGTTGAGTAGTCTGTGTACCATTGTTCGGAATGCAGCTTGTTTGTGTTGTGTTGGGTGGTTGGATGTATTGTATATGTGTGCTGTTGTGGGTTTTCTGTAGACTTTGAATGTGTGTTTGTTGTCGACTTTTGTTATTGTGATGTCTAAACTTTGTCTGCAATAAAGTTTAAAGATTCATGTCCATTTGAAGAACAGCATGGTAGATATATTCAACAATATTAGAGTAAAATAAAAAATTTCGGAAGTTTTACGAATAAAAAATGTTTTTATTTCCCATATACATCAATAGTGACAATAGTAATATGCGTTACAAGAGCGGTATGTTGATGTTTTCATGTTCGAGGAAAAGATTGAAAAAGCGAAACGTAGTTGAGCTTTTTTAATTTCCGAGAACATGATAACAAACATACCGCTCGTGTATCGTACATTATTTTGTGCCAAGATCGTTTATTACATACCTGGAAGAGGAATTTCTAATTAGTTGCAATGAAATCTCCATCTTGGTTTCTGTTCAATGACGGAAACTTTTAAAAACAAAAATATCTATCTTCAAATTGTTGCTATAAAATGTTGCTGTGTTTACTATATCCCAGCAGGCCGTGATATACGTCTGTCTCCCCCCCCCCAGTCTATAAATGCGAACTTGAAACAAACGGTAAGGTTATGTAATGATTTATTTTTAATTTTAATATTTTAACAATATTATTTATATAACATATTGCAGTAATAACATCGGCATCTGGAATCTTGTTGATTTTTTCACGGCTTCCTTAATGTTACTTGTATCAGAAATGCAATAAGTTTCGTTGAGTAGTAGACTTTACTTAATTTTTGCAAATATTTAAAAACAATAATTAACATTGCAATTTAGGTGAAATTGCAGTGGTAAGTTTCCAATTTATAATTATTACTATGTTAAACGTCTCTAAAAATAATATGTTAAAAGCCTAAAGCAGTAAAATGAATGTCGCGCTTAAGCGGTAAGAAGACGGAAATTGTTATGTGTGTTACGTTGGGAATACTGAATGTGGTATTTCACACTTACCGCGTATTGGTTTTGTGCGGAAAGCAAGCAAATACGCACGATCTCGCACAAACGTTATTTCTTTCAAAATGTAACATTATATTCTGTAGGGTGTTTGTAGGCCTAATAAGAAACAAAAGAACGCAGAACTAGGCACGGTGAATTGAGGATAACACTTTTGATGTCTTCGTTAGTTTCGTTCCATTGTTTTTGTCACACTGCAGTGGAAAGTTCTTAGAATCTAGATTCGCAGCTGTTGTTCTACGTGGGCAAATAAATTGCTTTGCTGTGACAGTAGGTGACGTTTCGGTTGTCGCCATTTGATAGGTGGAAATGAGGCTTAAACGCGCCAATAGAGACGTCACTAGAGTTGCGTCTTGTGTCGCCAGAAAGCGCCTTCATCAGCCTACCTACAGTTTTGTGAATCAACTCGCTATTTTGGCTCATGATTATTACATCATTCCGTTACGTTACGGTTTCAGCTCACTGGGAGAAGAATTTGTCTTTGTGTAGACGCGGTTTATTTATAAAGGATATAGTTGTTACACTTTCGCTTGGGAGTTTTTGAGGACGTCACTTAACGAATGTAGGGTAAATCTTGGAGCTGAACTTTTTATTGCTCAAGGGAAAGGCCAGAGTATCGAAATATATCCATGGTGATCGATCTCTGTAAAGGCTAAGTTTACAGAAACGACGTGATAGTATAGAAATCTCATAGTACTAAGATTTTGTTCTGAAGACGTATTTAACTCAAGCATAAGCATATGTGCATAACAATTACATTTACAAAAAATTAGGTACGGTATCTATTTCCTTCTGTGTGGTCTAGGCAGTCACTAGTTCTGACGTTATTTATAAATGGTTATTTTACGACGCTTTTCCAACTGTTATGGTTAGGGAACAGATTTTATGTGCTAAAAAAATTAAATATATTTATTTTTATGTGTTAAAAAGTACGAAAATATTTGCTAAAAATAAAAATATATATATTTTTTTAAATATGAAAAAAATACCTTACCTAGCTTGAAAAAAAATGTTTAATAGGTACTCACCAACCACACTTCAGTGCTAGTAGTTGGCCGAGAATTGCAGTGAACAACAAAGGTCATCTCCAAATTCTCCATCACAAATGCATGCCGATTATCTCTAAACAACTACTTATACTCCGAAAACGATCTTTCCACATCACAGGACGTCAGACGCGGATATTCAAAAAGAGGAATGTCACAAACACCGTCAATTTCACCTACAGGCACACCCTCCAATACTTGAGCAACTTTACACATTTTTTTATATCCACTGTTTTTCCCAAACGCATTTTGGAATTTGTCCCTTAGTAATTGTGCTTCTGAACCTGGTAGCGAGTCTAGTTTAATTTCCACGGCACGCACCTTCCTGTTTCAGACAACAGGTTTTTTGGATGTTTCGAGTTTTTATGGCGTCACACAAAAAGCTTAGATTTGCCAATAGGAAAGCCAAATCGTTTTTTAAACAACCATCTTTCAGTATATCTTGAAGGATATCGGTTGACCAAGCCCGATAACAGGGAATTACAACAAGATGTATTGCCTTACTTGATGGACATGAGCGAGAGGCGAGAGATTTGTTTAAATTAAATAATGTTCATACCCGAGCTCTTATCTGTTGTGTTTCACAAAAAAAAAAAGCGTGAAGTGAAATCATCTTCAGCAACAATAAACATTCATAATTACGTGTTGCAAGATACCTCCTCCTTGTCCACGTTAATTTATTCTCTAATAATAACACTGATATGCTGCCTAGCAGTTCTCAGAACTTGAGGCGATACTATTACAAACATGGATCACGGATACACCACACAGCGCTTAGAAACTCGAAGCAACCAAGAATTCTTAAAAAGATAACGTACTTCTGAGTGATATAATTGATTTAGTTTTAAAATGTTTAAAAGTTCTTGTAAAAAATTATTTAAGTAAAAAAACTCCAAGATTTATGTGTTTATAATAGATTTCCTGAAAATATGTATTTACATAATTTTTTTGTGAAAATATGTGTTTTATGTGAAATAAAATTCGGGTTTTAAACTTGAAACTTCGTGTTCGGAAGTTTTAACTTTGTTAATTCTGTTTTATCACACGCAAAAAGCATATTTAATTACATAGGAATCCGCTGCTTATTTATGAGTTTGTCTGGTTCCAAATTATTTTCTTTCGTGTTACCTAAGCCTTGTAGGAAAGTGTAGTAGAATGGTAATCAAGTGCATAATTCACACAGTCTGATGTCGGTAATAGTTGGCAACCCTGATTTAATATCGAAAGATCACGTGACAAGGAAATCTATAATCACGTCCACTCAGACGGGGATCTCCCTTCCTAGCCTTGTATCTTAGTTAGGATGTACTGTAATGCGATAAGGAAAAGGATTGAGCGAGGATTTCCTGCTTTAAATTTAGATGCTCCTGCAATCAGCGACACATTTCATGCGCCTTATTGCCTGTCCCGTCGATTCTCACACCAGCATAACTATGGGAGGATAAGATTTTCTTGGAAACCGTAGAGGAAAATTTTTTGTTGGAACATATCAAATAAACGAGACTAATAAAGAATTTGAACGTACAAGCTTTAATTTCCTCTTAAATCATTATTATCCAGGACGGTATCTTGAGCCACCGGCGTAGCTCAGTCGGCTAAGGCGCTTGCTGATCCGGAGTTGCGCTCGGGCGAGGGTTCGATTCCCGCCTGGGCTAATTACCTGGTTGAGTTTTTCCGAGGTTTTCTGCAACCGTAAGGCAAATATCAGGTAATCTATGGCGAATTCTCGGCCTCATCTCGCCGAATACCATCTCGCTATCACCAATCCCATCGACGCTAAATAACCTAGTAATTTATACTTATTTACAAATGGCTTTTAAGGAACCCGGAGCTTCATTGCTGCCCTCACATAAGCCCGCCATCGGTCCCTATCCTGAGCAAGATTAATCCAGTCTCTACCATCGTATCCCATCTCCCTCAAATCCATTTTAATATTATCTTCCCATCTACGCCTTGGCCTCTCCAAAGATCTTTTCCCCACAGGTCTTCCAACTAACACTCCATATGCATTTCTAGATTCACCCATATGTGCTACATCCCCTGACCATCTCAAACGCCTGGATTTAATGTTTCTAATTATGTTAGGTGAAGAATACAATGCGTGCAGTTCTGTGTTGTGTAACTTTCTCCATTCTCCTGTAACTTCATCCCTCTTAGCCCCAAATATTTTCCTAAGCATCTTATTCTCGAACACCTTTAACCTCTATTCCTCTCTCAAAGTGAGAGTCCAAGTTTCACACCATAGGCTAGAGAAAAACCGGTAATATAACTGTTTTATAAATTCTAACTTCTAGTTTGAGACCGTAACAGGCCACTTGGCCTAATACTTGTTAGGAAGACGACGACGATAAATTCTAACTTTCGGATTTTTTGACAGCAGACTGGGTGATAAAGCTTTTCAACCGAATAATAACAGGCATTTCCCATATTTATTCTGTGCTTAATTTCCTCCCGAGTATCATTTATTTTTGTTACTGCTGCTACAAGATATTTGAACTTCTCCACCTCTTCAAAAGATAAATTTCCAATTCGTGAAATCCTCTATAGTAACATTAAAGAAATCGAAGTCTTAAAAAAAATTGAACTCAATAAACAATAGAGACACAACATAAAAATTTCTAGTCGCCATGGCTACATGATGCCCGGAATTTATCTACCTCTGATTTTTACGATAAGTAAAACGCCTGAAGATACTTTAGATTTCATTGAAGATTGGAATTAACAAATTGAAAAAAAAGCAAACAAACAAAAAACAAATGTCAGCACAAACTTCAATAAAACAAATTATGAGTGCGTGCTTTACGAGTCTACATTTCGATCAATGACTGTAAACATTTTAAGTCTTTCAAATCAAAATTTTCTCCTTCTTTCTGATAAAATACATGTCATTCTTTCCTAATAAAGAGCTGGCTACTAAATTCCTATTACTAGTAAAGCACTGATCTCCAAGCGCCCAGCTCTGTTTAGTTTTCGCATGTTCACCGAACATCGGGCTATACCTACACTGCTGCGAATTGCTTGGAGGCTTTAGGTAACCAAACGCAGGTCTCTATTCATCACCAATGGGATTTTGAAATATAGGAAGTGTGTACAACTACGTAAGGTAACCTTACCCATGGGTTCTGTGAGGAAATGTGATAAAAACGGGCGACTTATATTGATTGACGTGGCAGAGCATTGTGGAAGGATAAGGAAAGTAAACAAGAACTAAGTATCAGTTTGTTTCTGCCAGCTGCTATCAATAGTGGATGCGAATCAAAACAGAATTTAATGGACTCGTCTGTCGCACATGTGTTGTATCAGCTTCGGCTTATCGACTGAACTCCGTGTCACGGGTGACGTACATGGCAACAACAAAACAAAGAACTTATGGTTGAAGAGTTGAGATTGTTTAGACTACAGAATCTTCTGCATACAAAACTCAATCAAAACCGTTTCACAAGTCAGAGCTTTTCGGTATGACCTAATTTGAAGCATGCAACATGCAGAACAACGCGGAAATTCAGTTCATGTGTACTGTGCTCTAACCACGAAAAAGTCTCTCCCGGATGAGACGAAGGGGAGTGATGCTGTGAATGAATGTTGATGTCATAAGATGTCATAAGGTCACACACGTGGGTACTCTTATCTCTATTCGCTAGCTCTCACAGCACAAACCATAACATTGATACAGACATATTGATACTACCGTAGTTACAAAATTAGATCACAGTTAATCTCCTGGTCTTTTAATCTCTTCATACAGGAAATAACATATGCAGGAGAGCGCATGGTTTTTAAACTGACGTTATAACGGTAATATTATTTATCTACTTCGTTCCAATAGATGAGACAATAGTAAGCACATTCCTTTCACGGTTGATCTCCTGGTTGGAGAACAGTTAACATCTACAGTGGTTCGAAATTCCTCATTATTTGAAACGCACTACAGTTGTAAGAAAATTTAGATTTTTCAACCTACCTTTCAACTGCTATAACTTATATCACCAGAGAAGATGTGGGGAAACTCTTGATAACAAATTCAACAAAAGATTATAGTTCTGCATCGCAGATCGCAGATATAGCTTCCCATTTTCTGCCCTTCCTTGCTAAATTTGTAAATCTGCATGACAGATCGAAGGAATAACTTGGAATTTTCTTGTCTCCCTTGCAAGGATTGTAATTCTTTCACATATCGTAGATATAGCTTCCCATTTTCTTGCGTTCCTCGAAAGAAATATATTATTTCTTCATAACAGACCTTGCAAGAACCATTCGTATAATTGTGCATCACACATCGAAGATGTAGCTTCCCATTTCCTTCCTTTCTCGCAACGAACGATTACAATTTTTCATTAATGATCGTAGATATAGCTTCCCAATTTCTGCCCTTCCTTGCTAAATTTGTAACTCTGCATGACAGATCGAAGATATAACTTATAATTTTCTTGCCTCCCTTGCAAGGATTGTAATTTTTTGACATATCGTAGATATAGCTTCCCATTTTCTTGCGTTCCTTGAAAGAAATATATTATTTCTTCATCACAGACCTAATATATAGTTCCAAGTTGTTTTCCATCCTTGCAAGAACCATTCGTATAATTCTGCATCACACATCGAAGATGTAGCTTCCCATTTCCTTCCTTTCTCGCAACGAACGAATACAATTTTTCATTAATGATCGTAGATATAGCTTCCCAATTTCTTGCCATCCTTGCAAGGATTATAGTTCATCACAGATCTAACATATAGTTCAAGTTCCTTAGTTTCCTTTCAAATATTATAATTCTACATCATAGATCGAAGATATGGTTTCCAATTTCCTTCCTTCCTTGCAAGGATTACAATTCTTCATCAAAGATCGTAGATATATAGATTCCCAATTTCTTGTCATCCTTGCAAGAATTACAATTAATCAAAGATCTAATATATACAGTAGTTCCAAGTTTCTTGCCTTCCTTTTAAGGATTACAATTCTGTATCACAGATCGAAGATATAACTTCCCATTTCCTTCTCTCCTTGCAAGGATTATAATTCATTACAGATTTTCCATTTCCATGCCTTCCTTGCAATGCTTATTATCCAGCCTCACAAATGGTACATATAGCTTCCCATTTTCTTGCCTCCTTTGTCAGACCAGTTGCATACTAGACCTATACCGAGAGATGTGTAATGTGAATTGTGAGCAGAGAAATGTGTTTACCTCGCACGAGGTGAGCGAGAAACTCATTGTAATGTTCCATTTGAAACACCGTTTTCAATTTCGCACATTTCTCGGCGCACATATCTCTTGGTTTAGTGTGTAACCGGCCTAAGGTTTATAATTCTTCATCACAGATCGCAGACATAGCTTCCCACTTTCTTGCCTTCCTTGCAAGGATTATACTTATTGGTTGTAAACGTAACTTCTCATTTCCTTGCCTTCCTTGTAACCTTCATCTCACATTCCACATAAAGGTCCCATTTTCCATTTTGCCTTTCTTGGAATGACAATTACTTCAACAGATGAAATAATACAAAACGTTTACTGTATCTTGGTCTATGGCAGAAAAAAAAGAAATATTTCTCATTGCGATAAACCGGTTAAATCTTTAATCATAGGCCTACTAAGTTTGTCTATGCCAAGGGAGATTCAATCACCACTACGATCATGATTTCAGCGTTAAGTTGCATTTTAACTGTTGAGTAGACTTTGGCCTGTAGAATTACTCAGTTACTAAAAAAAAATAAAATCAATCCTGTGCGTCTGTCATCGATCCACTTTCGACAGAATTTGAATTACCGAGAATCAGGAGGGACGGAGACAAGAATGTGGACGTGTGACATCTCCAGGTACGGACAGCTCGTGCCTGCAAGTGTTCGCGATGCATTTTTATTGCATGAGCGGCATTCGAGAGTAATTACGAAGATGCGACCTTGCAGGTGTGAGCAGCTGGCGTGCGTTACGAAACGTCGTCCAGCAACTGTACAGCATTTCCTATTTGGTTTCGAAATATGAACCACAGAGCCAGCCTCGAACTCTGTTGATAATTCCAAGATTAAGAATCACCACTCTTGCATTTTTATATAGATTATTCATAAATAATACTTGTATTTATTTCTCTCCTTTTCTTTTTGCAATAGTATCTGTTGTATTTATATGTTGTACTTCTATTTCATTCTCTTATTTGCATCTCCTCTCCGAATATATATCTATATTTCTTGTGTGGCATAGAGGGGCCTAATGTTCTTAACTCCATTAGCATAAATAAATAAATAAATAAATAAATAAATAAATAAATAAATAAATAAATAAATAAATAAATAAATAAGTGAGTAAGTAAATAAGTAAGTGAGTGAGTAAATGAGTAAGTGAGTGAGTAAGTGAGTGAGTGAGTAAGTAAGTAAATAAGTAAGTAAGTGAGTAAGTGAGTGAGTGAGTGAATGAGTAAGTGAGTAAGTAAATAAGTAAGTAAGTGAGTGAGTGAGTAAGTAAATAAATAAATAAGTGAGTAAGTGAGTGAGTAAGTAAGTAAATAAATAAGTGAGTAAGTGAGTGAGTAAATAAGTAAGTAAATAAATAAATGAATAAATAAGTAAGTGAGTAAGTGAGAGAGTAAGTAAGTGAGTAAGTAAGTAAATAAATAAATAAGTAAATAAAAATAAGTGAGTAAGTAAGTGAGTAAGTAAGTGAGTGAGTAAGTAAGTAAGTAAGTAAATAAATAAATACATAAATTGCAAATAAAATTGATTGATGTGATGTTGGACAAAAACCTCAGACACGTCAAATTTTGTATGTAAAATTCATATTTTTATGAAACAAATTAACATTGCAAAATTATTTTCTAGAACGAAAAGTTACATTTTATAGAATCCATTTCTGTACTGTTAGAGGACAAAACTAAAATTCTTTAAATCATTATTATCACAACACACTGCTCTCTTAAACTGGCTGAGCGTATTGGGAACGAAATCAATGGTTTTCCCAAAAACAAAATTGATACAGGGTGATTCATGAGGATTTACCGTCACTTACGGAACTTATTTCCGAAGACATTCTGAGCAAAAATGTCATATAAACGTTTGTCCTACTATCAATATTTTCAAAGTTAGACTATTTTGAAGTTGTTTGTAAAACAAACTTTTTTCTTTAGTTTTAAGGGTAAAAGAATATTACAAATACAGAATGAACTATACAGAAGTATCATTTCTTTAATTGACTAGTGTTCTGAAGCTAAAAATGTTGTTGGCAGTTGCTTTGTACAGATTTTGTTTTGTAATTTTTAACTAAAAATGACATCATTCTTACGTGCTTATTACAAAAATTATTACAAATCATACAACTTTAGGAACTTGATTCTTTACAGTTTAATTATGCATCCTAATGTGCAGTCTCGAATAATTTACAAGAGTGCCGTGATTTGTAATAATTGTTGTGGTAAATGCGTAAGAAAATGTAATTTTGTAGTTAAAAATCGAAAAAAAATTCTGTACGAAGCAACTATGGAATTCACAACAAATGTTTAGCTTCATAATACTAGCTAATTAAAGAAGTGATACTCCTGAATAGTTCATTCTTTATCTGTAATATTCTTTTATCCTTAAAACTCAAGAATAATGGTATTTTAAAAAGAACTTCAAATTAGTGTAACTCTGTAAATATTGAGATTAGGACAAATGTCTGTATAACATTTTTTGCTCAGAATTTCTTCGGAAATAAGCTCCGTAAGTGACGGCAAATCCTCGTGAATCACCCAGAAAAAGAATCGAAACCACGGAAATAAAACTGCTTAGATCTGTGGCTAGATAGAGTATAGATTTCTGGACCATTAAGGAATTGTATGTATGTATGTATGTATTTATTCACACTGCAATTGGTATATATCCGGTGGCAGTGGTAACTAATTACAGGGAACGGATTTATATGGACTAAAAATATATGAAATATGTAAATATATATGTAGTTATTTTTACCAAAATATGGAATTAAATATGGATTTTTACCAAAATATGGAATTAAATATGGACTTAAAATTATAAAAAAATGACTATGTACGTTAAATATTGGTACATTTTAATCAAACTAAACAAAAATATAATGGACGTACCTTATCTTCCAATGTAGTTTCAACAAAACACAATTTTTATTGTCTGTTACCATAACAATAGGTTACAAACATTTCTTTCAAGTGCTGAAAAGTGAATCTTCTTCTATTGTCTCTGAGGATAGATTTATACTGACTAAAAGAGCGTTCGACGTCACAAGAAGTAACTGGTACATAATTCAATTTCACAATGTCTGCTGGGGATAAGTCCAAGTTAATCTTCACTGTTGATTCACCACTCATCACAGCAACAACCTTTTGTAGTTCTTCATATCCAGGGTTTTTGAAAGTACAGTGTCCACCTTAGCTCTTACTGCATCTGCAACTTTACCTCTACCACGATTCAGTTGTTCCACAGTACTATTTATAATTTCAAAACTTTCAGATAGTGAAAGGTGCCTATTTTGGAGACTTTTGAGCGTTTTTATGATGCATGAAAATGTATGCTGAATGTGAGCTAAGTCATTCTTCACACTTATGTCACAGGTAACTGTTTTCGCAGTATCAATTGAGACTGCATCTTCAGAGTCCAATGCAAGGAGAACATTGTTAATAGAGTCTATATGTTCGGCATAATATTCAACTGCTTCTAGCCATGTACCCCATCTAGTTAAAATTGGCTTTGGTGGCAATGGAATTTCAGGGTACATTTCTTTCAACACGTTAACTCTACTGGGAGCTTTGAGAAATACTTTTTCACTGATGAAATCAACAAATCTACTTTAGGAAATTGTCTCTGACCACTTCTGCCACACGATGAAATGCACAAGTAAAATGAGTCAATTTAGGATATACAACAGATAATGCTTGTCCAGCTTTGACCATATAAGGGGCAGCATCGCTAATAAAGAATAACACATTATCGTACATAATACCCTTTGGCCACAGGATACCCATAGCTTCGTTGAACAGTTTAACTATAGTTTTGTTATTGCACTTTTCTAGAACATCACAATGTAAAAGAATTCGTTCAGAATATTGTTCACTTAACAAACCGATAACTACATTACCAACAAGTCTACCTTCTTTGTCCGGAGTCTCATCAATGGAAACCCAAATTGAACTATCTTTAATTTCATCTCTTATCTTCTGTATTGTCTCATCGTAGATGGATGGAGCATACGTCTTCCTAAGTGTTGACTCATCCGGGATTGTATGTTGAGTATATTTTTCAAGGAATTCCCTGAAGACCTTATTCTTTAGTTTGTAGAGAGGAATATCAGCAGAGATGAGAGAACGGCACAGGTCGATGTTAAACTCAGATCTTACATTCGATGTTGTTGGTTGTGTTAAAAACAATTGTCTCTGCTTGGAATTTAGTTGTTTGTTGGCCTGATGTTTACTAGTTGTAATGTGTTGTTGCACCAGGAACTTTTGTGTAGATGATACTGCACACTGACACAAATTACAAAATAATATTTTATTGTCAGTTGATAAACCATCTTCTTTAAATTCTGAAATGTAACTTGTTAGTTTTGATTTTAAATTGACTGAATGACGTACTTTTGGCATATTTACCGTCTTTATAGTATGATTTACAAAACTGAACCTATGTGTACTCTGACTGGCATTTAACTGTTGAGCTGCACAACTGAAGTCTGTTAAAAATTTTAAATTAAATTAATACAGTTTTGTAACTTACTTTCCCATTGTTGATAGGACTGCTAATTTTCAAATAACTCTGATGTTAAAGGGATTACTGAACATGTGTTTAAATCTCTATTGTTGAAATGTATTTTTAAAAGTTAATGGAATTTTGTTTTGTTTTATTGTTAAACCTAATATAATATGGACTGTTTTATATGAAATATGGAAAATATATGGAAATTAACGAAAATATGTACTAAACTCTAAAATATGGAAAAATATGGAAAATAAAAGTAGGATTTTTCAACCCTACACATTGTGAAACATAAAGATAATGCAAAATATAAATTATATTAGCTTTATAAGTAAATATGTATTTACATATAAATCCTTTCCTGCTAATTACACTCAATAATGACAATAATAAACTTATTAATTAAAAATACAATTAATGATAATACTAATAATTAATACTAATAATAATAATAATAATAATAATAATAATAACAACAACAACAGGGAATATACTAAATTAAATGAAACGATCACTTAAAATAACATTTGAAATATTCTAATTTGTATCTTAAAACTAAGATCGAACTAAAACCCACGAGTATATGTTCATATCTGCACAAGTACCTTTCAACATTACACTCATTTCGCTGTCAACTCACTCACTGCACTGGAACTACGACACATTTCACTGATTCTATCCTGATTTCACTAACACTTCAAAAACATTTCACTGTTCAAATACTTTGCACTGCCACTATAACCTATACAGCTTCACTGACAGGAACACGTTTCACTTACACAGCACACTTCACTGACACGACATACTTCTTCACTGATACAACACACTTCACTGACACAACATAATTCTTCACTGATACAACACTTCAATAACAACATATCATTTACACCCTTTAAGTACTGTGTATAATTACCGTCTATTAGTAAGGTCCTTAAGCCTATTTTTAAATACATTAGAAAAAGAAAATAAAATAGAAATTATATATGTATAGACACATGAGAAGAATGGATAATAGCAGACTACCACCAGTGTTGCCAACTGAAGTGTACAGAAAATCTCTAAACAGTACTTCAAAAGTAGCTAGATTCCTTATTGTCAATAGATAGGAAAGTTTTATTTTTGTCGCTAGAGGATGTTGAAAAACTCACTAAACCCCAATTTAAGGAACAGAAAATATAAAAGAAACTGTTGACGAAAAATAGTTAAAAATCGTTAGATTTTGCGACAAAATTTATAAATTGGCAACACTGACTACTACTGAAAGCATAAAATATATACCACAAAGGAGAAGATCTATTGGAAGACTATTTAGGAGAAGGAGAGAACAGATATATGTAAAGCCAAATATTGAAGACGGAACAGGTCCAAGAAATTAGGGACAACGAAATGTTACTAGAAATTAAGAAATGGCAACAGAGCACTTAGAGTCAGGTGGCCAAGACAATACAAGGTGGACAGAGAACAGGTGGAGAAATTAATGAGGGTCAGTCAGCCATGCGTAAAGAACAAGCTCTTCGCCCGTTTCCGCGAAATTCGCATGAACTATGGCACGTGACCTACTTGATGACGTGGCGTTTCTACCCACATTTCAAAAGTACAAGTTAACGCTTTCATCTTGTTACTGAAGTGATAAATAAGTCTATAAAACTTAATTACAGTACCTTTACCTATTTAATAAAGATATAGTTGGCAGCATGTAGCAATAAACATGGCAATATCGTTTGCTTACAACAGTCATTTCAAACATCGATAGATTAGAAGTCAATAAGCCGTCTACAGCTACACCGAAGTATATAAGCTCAGTTCACAACAATCCGAAGTTACTTTGCTTATTAGTGAATCTCAGCAACGATTCTGGTTATTCTTCTTCTCGTTACTGCGACCGTTAATGGAATACGGAACTACGTGTTGGGATCCCCATAGAATATATCAGATAAATTCCTTAGAAAGAATCCAGTATAGGGCAGCTAAATTTGTTGAAGGTAAAAGAGAAGATGGAAACGATACGATAAAAGAACTTAAATTGGAAACTTTAGAAAACAGACTTAGGAAAACTACAATAACATCATTGTATACAGCACATCTAGGTCAGAAAGCATGGGTAGACATAACGGCTCGGTTAGAGAAGCCAACGTACTATGGTAGGAACGATCATGATTTTAAAATCAAATGTAGGAAACAGAAAACGGATGTAGGTAAATTTTCATTTTTAAATAGAACTATAAATGATTGGAATGACCTACCTGCAGCGGTCTTTGAGGGCTGTTTTTCCTTAAGGAGATTCAAGAATAACTTAAAAAGTTGTGTATAAAGTGCAAATTAAAATTAAAGTGACATTTAACATTTAATTTTTTAAGGTGACATGTATTTATTTAACCTGACGAGTTACTCCCTTGGTTTGAATTGTAAATTATTTAAAAATAGCGTGTAAGAGGGCCTTAGACTAGAAATGTTAAGTTAAAAGTCTGCATAAGGGTGTAATTATGTGTCTTATTTGAACTGTTGTTTCAGTGAAGCGTGGTAAGTAAGTGAAGTTATGGTTTTACAGTGCAGTGAATAGTTCCGATCAGTGATAATTATAGTGTCAATGAAATGTGTTCTATAGTGTCAGTGGAGTGTGCTATAGAGGGTCAGTGAAATGTGTCCTAAAGTGTCAGTGAAATGCGTCATAGTGCCACTACAGTGAGTGAGATGAGAGTAAAGTGAAAGATTATACAATACCAATGTGAAACTTATGTAGGGCCTATACATATGTAGGTTGTATCGTACAATTAGGTTCACTTATTAATTAGGTTATTTTATGTATTATTATTAATTGTAATTATTGTGTAAAATTGTATTGTGTGTTCTTATTGTATTCTGTATATATTTGTATTGTGTATTGTATTGTAATTTTATTGTGTATTGTTTATATTGTGTATACCACTGCCACTGGGTGCATGCCCACATGCAGTGTAAATAAATAAATACGTACATACATACATACATACATACATACATACATACATACATACATACATACATACATACATACATAGACGTGTACGTCTTTCCAACGTTGAACGTTCAAGTGGGTACCTATTTGGAAAAAAATGACCGTTACCATTTTTCTAATATCGTGCATCTTGCTTCTTAGCGGGAACGCGCCGATGCAACCGCAACATATCATTGCCCTTTAGAGACAGCTGAGCGATATCATATCATTACTGGAAAAATAATTGAAGTTCGAATATCATTGCATATGTATTATATTCAATATATTACTATGGCTTCAGCAGTGAATACCGCATTTATTTTCTTCCAGTGATTACTATGTTAATTAAAAATTGAAGTTCTTTGTTTTATGATTACATTAAGATTATTCTCATGACTCGGTGGCCTAAGATTACTTGAAATTACACAATTACCGACCACTTAAGCATTCGACACAATTATAGCGATTCTACGAATCCTCTTTCAATTTTAAAAGGTCTTAGTCTTTCGGTATTTTCTCGACTATTACTAGACTGTACGGTCATTCAAAAGTCACTTCAAAAACTTAAAGCGTAACTACTAAGATTACCTATCGTCTGAATGAGATAAAGCGAAATGAGTCCAGGGTCCAGCGCCGAAAATTACCCAGCATTTGCTCTTATTGGGTTGAGGGAAAACCCTGAAAAAAATCCTCAACCAGGTAACTTGTTCCAACCAAAATTTGAACCCGGGGCCGCTCGTTCCATGATCAAGCATGCTAACCTTTACTCCACAACAAAAAGTTACAGCCTAACATTGTGATGTTTTTTTTTTCTATCTAATAGGCTATCTTTAACGTTTTAAATTGTGAAGTTACTTTTGGATAGGGTGACCAGACGTTCTCTTTTCTCCGGACATGTCCTCCTTTTAGGCTTTTGTGCGGGCTCCAGGCGGATTTTTAAACGATCAAGAAATGTCCTCCTTTTCGTAACTGGTATGCCTGATATTTTTAAACTACCTGATTTGACGCCTTTATCAAGTAATTTGCCAGTAGGTGGCAGCAGCATCGACGGAATATACTCTTTGCCAACGTTCATAACTCTCTTTGCTCCTCTTTTTGATAATAATTATAGTTTTCTTTGCTTTCATATGTAGCTAACTGTAAAATAATTTTATATTGTTACGTTTTATCATAAGTAAGCTATAATAAAACAGACATTGACATAATTTTAAATACAATATAGACCTAAACCTAAATATAAATAGATATTTTCTGTACTCTTTAATAATTATACAGGGACATCATTTTAATATTACTAACATTTTTAATATTAACCTGATTATACCTTTGAATTAACGGTTGACAACCGGAAACACGTTTGCTACCCCCTTCCACGATTGGAGTTTGATGATACTGGCGTAAAATACAAACAAATCACTTTACTAGGTATAGGAGGGAAGAAAAGTAGTTCATCCATTTACGTAATCTAGGAAATATCGCGATCTGAGTTTGATAATTTTCATTAGGTTTTTATTTAATCAAAATACAGTACTGTATCTACATTAAGTGTTTTTACTCACGAACTGAGCTAAACATTCTGACGTATTTATTATGTAGTGTATATTATACTGTCTACAGCACATTAGCATGCAATATAGGGAATGATGTTTAATTGAAAAATAATCATAATATGGATATTTAAACACATTTTTAAAAATGGTGGCCGTTCATTTCGATACAGGCTTCAGTTCTTTTGTGCATATTATCGCACTGTAGCCTATTGTACCTAATTCCAATTACCAGTTTCGTACTAGTAATTCATGTTGAAATAATTCTGTACCTACTCTATAAAAGAGTAGGCCTACCATACGTACTGTAAATTCAATCTTCACTTCTGCCCGATCCGAAAAGATAAAATTACTCAGACATGCTATCTACTGTCCGTCCAAGTGGTTTTGTCGCAGGGTCGTAGAAAAGGAGAAAATCACGTGAGAGTTAATTACTTAACGAGGCCCTTTTATTTAAGTTATTTTAAACAGTTGTATAATATTACGTAGACGTCCAATTAATGTTTTCAGAAAAGAACTAAGACAGCCCAGCCACTAGCCTTTACAGAGGGGCGAGCAGAAGCGGGTGGGGAAAACCGAGATGCGACATAGGCAAATGGACGACAGTACCTGTGCGAAAATATGATTCAATATTGAAAGCTCTTTCGTCACTGGAAAACGCGAACATATTTCTGAAACGTACTATACTCACTAACTCAGTACTGCTTACTATAACTGTAAGGCGACTTTGACTGTATACGCGGTCTTGGTTCTGTGTGGAGGACGGTTGTAAGATTACTAGTAGAGGGGGTGGGAGTGAAGTACATTCAAAAACTGAGGTACAATAAAAATGGAAGTAAAAATAAAATGATGTCCGTGTAGTTCCCTTGACTTTCATATGCAGCTAATTGTAAAATCATTATTATTAAGTTTTGTCTTAATTATTTTGTAGCAAAATAGATATTAACATAGTTTTAAATATGATATAAACCTGAATCTGTACTGTATTTTGACGTAATTTAAAGTATATATAGGCCTAAGCTTAAATCAAAGTAGGCTACATATTTTCTGTCCTCTTTTTTCATGCAATGTTCACTTTTTTATCGATGTGAATCTGGTCACCCTACTTTTGGATGACCTTATATGCATAATCTTGTAGACGTCGACATTTTCATTTGTGCCTTTCACTTGAAATTCATTAAAACCTTTTATAGCTTTGCTGGATCTTCACGTATTTGCTATTTCTGTCAATGTTACAACACAAACAAGAGAGGTAATTCTTCCATAATGTGGGATTAATAAATGGAATGAAATTCATGCCTAAGGCGAGAAATAAACTAACATCCGTTGTCTACACGCAAAGTCAAAGTTAGACCATAATCGTTCATATAATAGGATAATAAATTAACAATTACGTTTGCGCTATAAAAAAAATATAAAAAAAAATCGCTACGATTGTCGCGTACTTGAACATTTAAAAGCGATTCAAAGAATCTGACCTTGAATTGTAATTGAATTGTAGTTCTGTAACAACTGACATCCTTTGTAAATAATTCAGCATCTGCTACCGCTACAGGAAGTATTATTATTAGAACTTCAAACAAAGTAATCGAATGAAAGATCTTCCTGCTGTTGCTTTATAAGTGAAGGGACAAAGCCAGCGCAGTGTTATTTCAGCCAGAGGTTACGCAAAGCGGAATTTATAGGCATTCATTTTGAAGTATTCTCTCACAGCATCAAGCAGTTACAGACTCCTATTACATAGCGCTGGTGAAAGGATTGTTTGCACTTCTCGAAAGTATGAAGTAAAGGTAGGCTCATGCTCATTTAGAGACGCCTTGCGGGAATGCTTTATCCAGGCGTTCGCACAATAATTTTACTGTGAATTTGGTGTAAATTTCGCAACATTAAGAACGCTGAAATAGACTGGACAAATTAATATTGTCAATGCAAAATAATACAGGGTAAAGTTGCTTCATTAGGATTCTGATAGTTGAGGGCACCACTTACGAACTTAGACGGGAGTAAGTAAGGCTTATAATCTTACTTACTTACTTATGGCTTTTAAGGAACCCGGAGGTTCATTGCCGCCCTCACATAAGCCCGCCATAGGTCCCTATCATGAGCAAGATTAACCCAGTCCCTACCATCACATCCCACCTCACTCAAATCCATTTTAATAATATCCTCCCATATACGTCTGGTCTCCCCAAAGGTCTTTTTCCCTCCGACCTTCCAACTAACACTCTATATGATATGATATAATTGTTGTCAACATTTACAACCATGTAATGTGGACCTCACAATTTTGTATCCGGTGCCACAATTACATTCAGTACAGATATACCTTTTGTAGCCGCTCTTATAATTTAACTTTCGACCTCATTTAAATTGATCAGTATTCCCACCTTTAAAACCTAACAACTTAATTTAGATCATTCAAAATTGACACTCTTACGACTCTGTTCTTGATTTTCGGTTCACTTATATCGAACACACACTGTTTCTAATAATACTTGTTACTAAAACATACTACACCTTTGTCCAATATGTACGTTATTATGTCTGTTTCTTGTGTAAGTTACATTTCGTTTTCAGATCTCACTAATTTTCTACGTATTATACTTCGCTATCCTAGCTAGCCTCCTCCGCCATACTCCTCACCTATTTTCATTACCTCGATCGTCTTATTTAATTTCCTATTACACTCCTCTAATTCATATTTCAATTTACTTACTATGCCTTTAGCCGTCTCTGGACTAGAAACATACACTTCACCCTTTTCTGTTATAAACTCGTCATTCTTTTCTTCACTTCACTTCTCACCATTTCAGCTCTTGCACTCACAGGAACAATTTCACCTCTCCTCTCGGCACTCACCTTCCTTCCCACTAATCTGGTTAAATCATTTCCCAAATCACTTGCATTTTTACTCGTGTCACTAAACTTCCTTGCATTTGTGGTAATACTCTATATGCATTTCTGGATTCAACCATAACCGCTACATACCCTGCCCATCTCAAACATCTGGATTTAATGTTCCTAATAATGTCAGGTGAAGAATACAATGCGTGCAGTTCTGCGTTGTCTTTCTCCATTCTCCTGTAATTTCATTCCTCTTAGCCCCAAATATTTTTCTAAACACCTTAGTCTCAAACACCCTTAACCTCTGTTAAAGTGACAATCAAGGTTTCACAACCATGCAGAACAACAGATAATATAACTGTTTTATAAATTATAACTTTCAGATTTTTCGAGAGCAGGCTGGATGATAAAAGCTTGGCCTAATTCGAGATAGTTAATGATGATTAATATGATTTATGTTATGTTGTATATTATTGTACTAAGACAAGATTAGTAACCTTATGTTTTGTGTAAAACAGTAGGCAGATATTACAGATTAGAAAATAAACTTGGAACTTATGGGTAAAGAATTCCTCAATTTAGTCCCTATTTATGAAAAATGAAAGATGGTATCCTGCCTGCGGTAGAAAAGTAGCCTACTACATGTAAAGCTGTGGTCCTCGTTTCTTAAATTTACAAGCAAAGGGACTCTTTCCCTGATGTAGAGAGACGCCTCCAGGCAAAATTCGTCGCATATTTCTTGCCCACGCTGAATTTCGATTACATATTAATAAATACTAGAACATATTCCTCTCTTTATTTACCTTAAGGGGTTTCATATAGTAGCGGTTGCACTTTTACAAAATATTAAAATAACTGACTTGTTTTACATTATTTTAGCTTCTTTTTCATATATTGTATAACACATCTAGTAACCATGAATATGTTTGATGTTTGAATTTTTCATGGAAAAAAAAAAATCTTTCAAAACATGATTTAAAATAAACTGAGAAAATAACAGCCATATACTATTTTTTTTCCCTTAAATCTGATATCATAATCTAAAGATTGGTCCTCACAGCTGACTTCAGACTAAAGGTATAGATTTTTAAATTTGCATTTAAAAATTATTTCTATTTCAATGTATTTTTACTAGAAAATTGCTCATTTTTCATTCAACCACTGTGGTCCAATCCTTAGAGATTATTACAATGGAGAAGTGTATAAAATTTTAATGAAATCAGACGAACGGTTTTTGAGCTCTCTGGATTTTTGTATCGAAAAATGTAATTATCTGGAAGATGAGTCTAAAGTTGGGACATGCTTGTACTTACATCCTGCACTAAAAGCATCTGCTACATATGTTACACCTTCCCTGTCAAGATATATCTGAGAATTTGGAAATATACTCGTATACAGAAAAGTATACTCTATCGATTGAGACAATAATTTTTTTTTCAAATTCTTTCACGATTCTTACTGTATAAGCCCTCTGAAGCTTATTTTGAGCTTCATCCAATTCACACAGATGGCAGAGAGGACGGGACTACATGATGTTAAGTAAATATCTTGCTCATTAATTTACTACGAGCCATTATTCACTGAACATTTCACAGACATTAAAGAGTTAATGAGCATCAAGCTGTAATCATAAAACACGTGATTTGTAGCTCAGGTGATACTGATTTATAACCTACAGCAAGCGAGGCTGGAATAACGCAAAGCATTACGAAATATCGCCACTGATTTACGTTACAACTTCCTTACTGTGTAAGTATTACAAAAATTACCTGGCTGACTTGTTTCGACGTGGTGTCCGTCATTATCAGAAGCCTAGTGAGGTCCAGCGCTATCTTTTGATTTCCTGTTGATTTATTTTTTCATTACGGCTGTTACAAATGTCCGTTTGCCATCAGGACGCTTTTTGTCAGTTATTTATCAATTTTATCTCCAACTGTACCATCATTTTCTTAATGTCAGCAGGAAAGGAAAAATAAGTTTCTATTTCTGTGTTGATTCCTGGACTGAAAACTAAATGTGAAGAAAATCTTGGAAGCTCTGACGATAAGACGAAGTCTCAGGAAAAGGTGGTTATTTGATTTTCAAATGTCAGAAAATAATCTACGCTGTATGAGGGATACACCGGTACCAAGAACACGTTACCCAGTTTCAGGAATGAAACTACTGTTGTGTTGCTTTGCATGAATATGGCGTGGTCACACAAATTAAATTGGTTCATGGCTCAACTACTAACAATAGATTCGGTTTTGGCTCATAGCATTTCAAATTCTGCTATTTTTATTTCACCACAGATCCCGAAACGGTGTGGGGAAAGATGTACGGTATTCTACATGAAAACTACCGAATATGAGAGACCAGAATGCAAGGAAGGAACTGAATCGAAACTAGTATAGTAGTAGGCCTATAATATATAGTCCCGGCATAGCTCAGTTGGAAAGAGCGCTCAGCGCGCAGAGCTGAGAGGTCCTGGGTTCGATTCCCGGTGCCGGTACGAATTTTTCTCGTATTAAATAGTAATAATACATATTGGCTACTTCATAGTAGTCATGTAATATTCAATGAGGTGGGCGAGATCTCATAAAAAATGAATATATATAATGTATATCGTCGTGTGAATGCAAGAACTAGGTAACTTGATTTGCCATATTTTGTGACATCACCTATTTACTTATTTATTGCACTAAGAAATATGTCTCGTTTTCATTTACCTATTTGTTATATTGGAAAATAGATGTTGCTGGTATCGTTCGATCAGTTACCAAGTTCTTACATTACATTTTGTGCGATTTTTGCTATGCTACAAAAAAGGTGACTAAAAAATGCAAATTTCGAGTTACCTAGTTCTTGCATTCACACGACGATATATAGTGTATATATTTATTTATTTAACCTGGTAGAAATAAGGCCATCAGGCCTTCTCTTCCCCTCTACCAGGAGATTACAACTACAATATTAAGAATACAATTACAATTAATATTACATTTACAAATACAATAAAAATCAAAGTAGGCCCTACTAAAAGATTAACTGATTATTATTAAAGGCTAGATTAAGGTTCTAGAAGTTACCAACGAAGAAAGAATTTTTTTTTACTTAAGTAAAAATTAAACATAGAATAAAATTCTATAGTAATGAAATTACCGCATATTGAAGTATTTTGTGCTAAAATAAGAGAACTGTTTACAAGAAGCCATGTCTGAACGAGTCTCACTTACTGACCAAGTGCCTAGTAAGTTTGTGTTTGAATTCAATTTTATTTCGGCAGTCCCTGATGCTAGCAGGTAACGAATTCCAGAGACTTGGCAGGGCTATTGTGAAAGATGATGAGTATGAGGAAGTGCGATGGGATGGTATTGTTAGTATTGTTTCATGGCGAGAGCGTGTGTTCAGACGACTCCCAGTTCTCCGTCCATCCATCCACTCAACCATCCATCCACCGATCCATTCACCCTTCAATTCATCCATCTGTCCAGCCATCCATCCAGCCACTCATCCATCCACCCATTCACCCATCCACCACCTATTCACCGAACGATTCATCCGTCCGTCCATCCATCCATCTAATTGGTGCGTATAATGCACTTAAGTCAAAATACTTTTCGCTCGTATCTCAATATTAAATTATTTGTATTAGTGTTTAAATATAATCAAAATGTTTTTAAACTGTGCAAACTGAGGTGAAGAATTTCAATGTTTCGATGAACAACTAAATTTTTTCAACAGTTCATACAGCCACCGGCGTGGCTCAGTCGGTTAACGCGCTTGTCTGCCGGTCTGAAGTTGCGCTCGGGCGTGAGTTCGATGCTTGCTTGGGCTGATTACCTAGTTGGGTTTTTTCCGAGGTTTTCCCCAACCGTAAGGTGAATGCCAGGTAATCTATGGCGAATCCTCGTCCTCATCTCGCCAAATACCATCTCGCTATCACCAATCTCATCGACGCTAAATAACCTCGTAGTTCATACAGTGTCGTTAAATAACCAAGTAAAATAAAAATAAAATAGAAGAAGTAACGTTGTTTTGATAGCATGACCAACACACTAACATACTGTAACTACTTTCGAAACTAAAGTTTTCGTAATCGAATCGTTTTCAATACGTACCGAAAATTGCAACGAAGACAGAAATCGGAAGAAATCGTACTTACTTACTCGCTTTTAAGGAACCCGGAGGTTCATTACCGCCCTCACATAAGCCCGCCATAGGTCCCTACCCTGAGCAAGATCAATCCAGTCTCTATCATCATATCCCACCTCCCTCAAATCCATTTTAATATTATCTTCCCATCTACGTCTCGGCCTCCCCAAAGGTCTTTTTCCCTCTGGCCTCCCAACTAACACTCTATATGCATTTCTGGATTCGCCCATACGTGCTACATGCCCTGCCCATCTCAAACGTCTGAATTTAATGTTCCTAATTATGTCAGGTGAAGAATACAATGCGTGCAGTTCTGTGCTGTGTAACTTTTTCCATTCTCCTGTAACTTCATCCCTCTTAGCCCCAAATACTTTCCTAAGCACCTTATTCTCAAACACCCTTAACCTATGTTCCTCTCTCAGAGTGAGAGTTCAAGTTTCACAACCATAAAGAACAACAGGTAATATAACTGTTTTATAAATTCTAACTTTCAGACTTATTTGAAGGTTTCTTAACAAGCTTTTTTTTACGGTGATGGGTTTTAGTCCTTCGCCCAACCCCCAAGCTGGAGGACCACCCCTCCTCGGCTGTCCGCGACTGCTTATTCAATATATTCACAGCTACCTTTTTTTTTTACGGAAGAAATCGTATTCAATAAAATAAAAAAAAACCTTACGTTTTTTACTAGAATTGATTTTACCTCATGCACATTATTCTAGGATCAACTGATACTTTAGATAGCGTTTCTAAACGTAAATCCAAGTAATATTTTAGGAGGAGAAAACCTCGTAATACAGGCAGAAAAATAGCTAAAACAACTTTTTCTCATAAAGGGATGCTAAAACGTGTACAAACATCTGAAAATCGAATTTTTACAGTATCAAAATACTCTCGCAGTACATAGTGGCAGTGATAGATACAACTGAGTACATCACACTGGCAATGTTCGCCTCGCCGTTTCCTTCCCGTCTTACCGCTGATGGCCACATGTGCGACTGTCGATAGCCTTGCCCGGGAGATGGCAGCACCGAACGGAAGCCCATCTGTTGCTTAATCAACACTGTGTTTGTTTTTATTAATCTGCATTGCGTGGCGCGTGAAGCGATCTTTTTCCTGTGAAGGCTACAGCGGAAATGTTTCGGACGAGTATGCGGTCGTGCAAGATCGTGAACGTTACATCGGCTAACGTACATTTTTAAACGACTGCTACCAAGTACCAAGATCACGTGCCGTACAGTTAGGGCTCCCAGAAACAACAGAATAAAATACGGGACACTCAGCACTCTTTTTAAAAATTGGGCGCTGGTAAATACTATTGAAGCCAAAGCACTCACAGAATAAATTGAACAAAATGGATTAAAAATGTTCTCCTTACAAAATAGGTTCACCTGAGAATACAGTGTTATAAATCATAGTTACTCATAGAATACTTTTCTGAAGAATGAATTTCTTATAATAATAGTCTATTCTGAAGCATTATGTGTTGAAATGCATCACAGTCTTTACTGAAAGTAATTTCACAATAAGCATTGATTTTACTGTCTTTATATGAAACTTGCTTTTCTCATCAGTTCACAGTGAATTTATTTCGGTGCTTAATCTGCTAATAAACGTGCTTTAATACTATTGAAGACATTATTACAAAAACAGCCCTAGTCATTTTTAATGAAATTGAGTTAAGGACACATTTGCTACTATTTCAATGTTTACAGACTTCAAAAATGACACATGTCAGGTGCAATAGCCACAAGGATAAACACCAGTTGTACGGAAACAGCTGACGTGTTATTCTATTTATTTTTATTGTTCTCCTGAAAAACAGCAATTCTGACAAGGGTTGTTTTTGTAATAATGTCTTCTATTGGTGTAATATGAATAATGATCGACAATCCACAGTTAGGCCTACAATATAATATTCTCATGTCTTGACAGTACCAACAATCAGCTTTATAATTTTAAATATTAAGCTCGTTCTCATAGAAGTTCTCACGTAGCATTTCCAATTGTTTGCGTTCATATTTTCAAATCTTACTGTTACAATTTTGTGCTACACGTGTTAGTAGAAAGAAATTTGAGTGAGGAACAGTCAGTTATTGTCGGGTGACAGAAGGTATAAGATCGGTTAGCTAGAATGCCTAAATTCAGTGAACCATATGAAAAGTAAACTTCATGCTTACGTTAGTGAATTTGGTGCCCATGTGTTTTCAACCGATGGAACAGTTTTATTTATTTTTTATTTTAATAGGTTATTTTACGACGCTTTATCAACATCTAAGGTTATTTAGCGTCTGAATGAGATGAAGGTGATAATGCCGGTGAAATGAGTCCGGGGTCCAATACCGAAAGTTACCCAGCATTTGCTCATATTGGGTTGAGGGAAAACCCCGGAAAAAACCTCAACCAGGTAACTTGCCCCGACCGGGAATCGAACCCGGGCCACCTGGTTTCGCAGCCAGACGCGCTGACCGTTACTCCACAGGTGTGGACAGTTTTATTTATTAAGTTTTGTGAAAAGACAGTTAATCACGAGAAAAAGTATTTTATAAGTCTACATGTATCAACTACGAAGTAAAAATGTGAGTTATGTTGATATAATTTATACATCTTGATTATACAACTTTTAACACTATATCACTTCGGAATATGCATTATATGACTTTCTCGTGTTGAATTCATAACAAAATTACAAAACACTTCCACATATGCAGAACACATCACAAATGCTAACCACACCTACAGAGACATCAACATGGAAATTCTACACATCCTACCAAAAAGCCAGAAACTAAACACACTAGAACAATATGAAGTATACAGACACACAAAAACACACCCAAATTAAATTCTCAACACACAACTCAATTTCAGAACACACACACTCTTTGACTCCACATTACACTACACAAACGCACCCCCACAGGAAACAAAATAAGTGGCGCCAAGAGCAGCAACAACCAGTTCTGAAGAAGACCAATAATAGGTCGAAACATGTTAACCAGATACGATAGAATTTAACACGAGAAAGTCATATAATACATATTCCGATATAATTTAAATTTATTGCTAAAATGTATTATGCCTTTTTAAAATTTATAAAGCCTTTTTCGAAGATTATTGTGCCTTTTTTACGTTTTTATTGTCTTTTTTGCCTGCCTGTTTTAACTGTTATAAATAGAGCTAGGATTTTGATGAAATTGCATCTTTTTTCTAGTAAGCCAGAAACATAACTGCTTTAGTATTTATATGTTATGTGATAAACCGAGTGTTTTAAGACATATTTGTTAGGGCATCTCTTTTTTTTGCATTTTTTTGCCTGTTTCAACTCATAAGAGCATCTTTTGTTTTATTCGGTCATTTTTTAGGCATTTCATTTAATTTTGGCCATAAATCCCCATTATTAATTAAAAATAATGTCTATTTCCTTTTATATTTTCTTTACATATTTTGTCCATTAATACTCATTATTTTGTATAATATTTGAATCGTTTTTCTACACAAATATTGCCATTTTAACGTAGTACACCCCATGTAATGGATCAGTCCAACCACCCCTTAAATATAGACTGCTCCATACCTGCTAATTCCAGATAAGAGTGGCCTTGTAGTAGACTACACGGAAACTAAAAGTAAAGTAAATCCATAGTGCTACAGCCCATGAAGGGCAAGACCGACCAGCCGACTGCTGACCTCACGTCCACATGCCGACGCAGAGGTGAACGATCATACATGGAAACTACATCAGGTAAAATAATTAATTAAAGTGTACTACTTAGAAAGAATTATGTAAAATTTAATTTAAATACTAATCTAAATGTTAAGTAGTACAAAACCTCTTTTCCTACTAAGCCAATTATGTAAGATCAATTTTTAGGGAATTTTTAATGGCATTTTTGAAAGATTTTTAGGTCATAAATGCATTGTTTTTAGGACATTTTTCATGATTTATAGGTCATCAAAATCCTAGCCCTAGTTATAAATGCCTAAACATTTAGGTTCTAATGATGAAGACGAAGAAGAAGAAGAATTTGGTCTTATAGTAACATAAGTAATTATACAGGGACATCATTTTATTTTTACTTCAATTTTTATTGTACCTGAGTTTTTGAATGTACTTCACTCCCACCCCTTCTACTAATGAAGTTCCAACTGTCCTCCAGACAGAATCAAGGCTGCATATAGTAAACAGCACTGAGTTAGTGAGTATAGTACGTTCCAGAAATATGTTCGCGTTTTCCAGTGACGAAAGAGCTTTCAATATTGAACCATATTTTCGCACAGCTACTGTCCGTTTGCCTACGTCGCATCCCGATTTCCCCCACCTGCTTCTGCACGCCCTTCTGTAAAAGCTGGGCGGTCTTAGCTCTTTTCTGAAAACATTAATTTCTGTTAGGAATTGGACGCTTACGTAATATTATACAACTGTTTAAAATAGGCCCTAACTTAACTAAAAGGGCCTCGTTAAGTAATTAACTGTCACGTGATGTCCCCCCTTTCTACGATCCTGCGGCATAACCACTTGGACGGACAGTAGATAGCATGTCTGAGTAATTTTATCTGTGCGGGTCGGGCAGAAGTGAAGATTAAATTTACAGTACGTAAGGTACTCTTTTATAGAGTAGGTACAGAATTATTTCAACATGAGTTACTAGTACGAAGGACGAAACTGGCAATTAGAATTAGATGCAATAGTCTATAGTGCGATAATATGCACAAAAGAACTGAAGCCTGTATCGAAATGAACGGCCACCATTTTCAAAAATGTGTTTAAATATCCATATTATGATTATTTTTCAATTTAACTTCTTTCTCTATATTGTACGCTAATGTGATGTAGACAGTATAATATACATTGCATAATGAATACGTTCGCATGGATAACTCAGTTCGTGAGTAAAAACACTTATTCTTAATACAGTACTGCATTTTGATTAAACAAAAACCTAATGAAGATTATCGAACTCAAAATTGCGATATTTCCTAGTTTATGTAAATGGATGAACTACTTTTCTTCCTTCCTATACCTAGTAGAGTGATTTGTGTTTTACGCCAGTATCATCGAACTCCAGTCTTGGAGAGGGGAGCAAGCGGTGTTTCCGGTTCTCTAAAGGTATAGACAGGTTAATATAAAAAATGTTAGTAAAAATAAAATGATGTCCCTGTACAACCAGTTATAAGAACAGTGTCACTAATCACTGTTATATTACAAAGCAGGTAACTGATACTTTGGCCATCCCTTTCGCCTCTCACAGTGAGTAAAGCGCAATACGCCAGTCTGAGCATTGAGCAAGCAGTCTGTAATAAAAATATTGGCTGTCGATGTGCAGTTGTCACTTGCCCGGTACAGCCGTCCTAAGGATTCACTGTTGACATTTACAATGGGCACGTAATAAGAAAACAATCACATGATCGTCGGCCGCGTGGGCACTGGCAGAGGAGAAGCGTTATCTCGAGGCTGTCCGCTGGAACGTGATGCGTCTGCGCGCACGTGACCCTCGGGGATAAGACGCACGTGGGAGGGAAAAGGGGCCAGCAGCTCGCGTACGGTACGAGGAAAACCGCAGCGACGAGCGGCCGTGAGAAACAACAACCTGATGCTTCCAGGAAAATCCAGCGGTGTTCGACAGGACCTTCTAGTTCGCAGGAAATTCTTGCTCCTCAGGGGTCTAGGCGTGGCCTACAACGCTCCTGGGGTCACAGACTTCGATAATAGTGTCTTGGGTGGAAGTTTATACTTATGAAGTAAAATAAAGTACAGTGAAACCTCTCATTTACGGACTTCGAAGGACGTAACAATATGTCCGCATCTGGAAGGTGTCCTTTATTGGGAGGGAGGCTCCGCAATCTAACAGTAAATTTATAATAATATGTATAATGTATTTTATTTTATTGAGTTATTTTACGACGCTGTATCAACATCTAGGTTATTTAGCGTCTGAATGAAATGAAGGTGATAATGCCGGTGAAATGAGTTCGGGGTCCAGCACCGAAAGTTACCCAGCATTTGCTCATATTGGGTTGAGGGAAAACCTCGGAAAAAACCTCAACCAGGTAACTTGCCCCGACCGGGATTCGAACCCGGGCCACCTGGTTTCGCGGCCAGACGCGCTGACCTTTACTCCACAGGTGTGGACTGTTTAATGTATCCCTTCACGCTTTAAATGAAACGCATTACTGTAGTTTAATTATAAAAACATTCTACACTACTACAGTAAATTCTTTGCAACATTGAACTATAGTAGATAAGACCAAAAAAGGAAAATACAGTATTGTGTCATGCAATTTTATTCTATGTCTACAGTTATACAGTATTGTAATTTACAGTTTTCAACTTAATCTTTACGTTCAGGTGCCATGTCTCTCGAAACAGAACAACTGATTGAAGTGAAGAGAAAAATCCTATTAACCTTCTCAAGGGTCGTTTCATGAACGCGCAAACCTTGGACCCATCAGACAGGTTAAATTTTATGACTTTGTTTATCCACCCGCTTCCAGCTAACAAGGGGTAGCCGGTTGGGCTAGTGGTACCCTACGAGACCCTTCTTGTCTTCTTTCATGTTAAGGAATTTCTGAACAGTTCTGAAAACTAAATTTTCCATTTTTGTAACATATTAGGTCTTGAAACCCAAGTTCTGTCCGCAGTCAGGAGGTAAAGCAAGCTTTAGGACTGTGAAACAGCTGTCCGTGTCCGTGTGAGAGTGTCCGTAAACGAGAGTTAAATGTATCATTATTTCTATATTATTTTAGTTGGGACAAAAATATGTCCGTATATGAGGAGTGTCCGTATCTTGGAGGTGTCCGTAAGGAGAGGTTTCACTATATATACGTAACATGGTCAAATTATACAGAGTCAACCGTAGGTAATGTAACATTTTAAATTTCCTTTATGCTCGACCATGCCGAAATGTAGTAATTATACACCTGGTAGCAGCCCTTTAATGGACCTCATTAAAGTACACCTATTCATTAAAGTTCAGGTGTTCCACCAATCAGAAAACACCATTGTAGCAATATGAAAGCGCAAGTATCGATTATTCTCGGATATGCAATCGAAAGACAACTAGCGAAACGTCACGGAGGCTGGAAATCCAATACTGTCGCAGAAGGTTATGTTCTGTTACTATAATAATTAGCGTTAATTGTAAATAATATTCAAATAAATTCAATTTGTCATCTCGTTTCTCAATGTCTAAATCAATTTCAAGGTTATATCAAGATTAATGTTTATTTTACTCTCTAGATCATATCAAGGTCAATGACATTCGTTTCTCGAAGAAAATAAATACTTTCGCGTCTGCGCATATCTCGCAATTTACGAGATATTGCACAAGGTCAGTTCCGCTCCCCAGTCAGATAAGAATAACATGAATACTTATGAATAATTTCAAGTCAGAAATATGGTCGAGCATAAAAAGTCGTATGAAACTTGCCTATAATGGTAATTAAGACGCTCGTATGAAAATGATGAAACTCGCTTGCGCTCGTTTCATAAACATACTCGCGTCTTAATTACTACAATTATAGGCTCGTTGCATAATGTACTATTTCAGAACGATCAAATTTCTGCACATTTGAAGGGCAAAACTAAAATTCTTTCAATCATCTATTATCATAATACACTGCTCTCTTAAGAGGTTAGGTACAGCTTACAGCAGTAAAATTTTTGGAAATATTTAACATTTTTTCCCTCCATTATTGTATGTTGTACAATAATGAAAATTGGTATCTGTAAAACACTGTCCTTCTGTTGTATAAAAAATATTTTTACGATTTAAAAAGAAAAGTTTATATATATATATATTTTTTTTTTTCAAAATTCAAAATATGCAGTACACTGTGCAGTGATGAAGCGTTTCCCTGATAACTCATAACCTTGTTAATTTTTTCATGTCCTCTGTCTTTTGTTTTATTGCTGAAACTCGTGTTTACAATACTATGCTCTTTCAACTACATTCCTTAATAAATAATATATATTATTTTTATTTTTTGTTGGAAGAAAATACTGATATATGACCATTTTGTAAAATGAATTTATTTTTTATCAGACAATCTATCAAAGATAGAGAAGTGAGCTTGCATCATATTGTAGATATGACATGCATTAATACACACAAGAAATTTCATCACAGAATGTTTTATAGTTTTTGAGTTACATAAGTGGGAAACGCTTCATCACTGCACAGCGAACTAAATTTGAGAAAAAAAAATGTAAATCATTTTTTTAAATCGCAAATGTGCTTAAATGCGACAGGCTCATGTCAGTAGATTTACTGGCATGTAAAAGAACTCGCGCGGGACAAAATTCCAGCACACCGGCGACGCTGATGTAACCTCGGCAGTTGTGAGCGTCGTTAAATAAAACATAATCATTATTAGTGCATAAGAGCATGCATATTTCTACGGTTTTTAGAGCATAGAAATCAGAACCTTATTTATCAAAGTCACTGTTTATTTTCTTAAATGTGATAGAGTTTTAGAAGATCCTATAATTCTGTGGCCGGGAGGAAAAATGTCTTAAGTCAATTTTTTGTGAAAACGAGATTTTTATATATTCTGAAAGCGGAAACAATTCTCTACAATCTGGTAAAAAGGCTAAAGTCAAATAAGACTCCCGACTGGATTTATAGAGCGTTACCAAATGTCCTAAGTACTTTTTGAATCGAGCACACACAGAAGAATATTTAATACTTTAGTCCTTACAAACATTACATGTCTACTTTCCATACTTCCCTATTAAAAAGGTCTAACTTGTATTTGGGCTATTTTATTACATACTGATGCCCTTTCCTTTTAAAACTTTAAGCACCAGGTAAACAGTCCTATAATTGTTTAATACCCATTTTGCATTGCTAATAATTTACATTTCCCATTTATTTTGACATGAAAAAGATCTTATGTTTAAATAGTCCCTTCTACTCAGTTTGGGTTCTAGTCTTAAAAGGGTTTAAGTGCGGCTATTTTTGGAAATAATCAAGAAAAATGTTAAATGAGGAACATTACCTATTTTAGAAGAAATACAGGGACATCATTTTATTTTTACTAACATTTTTAATATCAACCTGGCTATATCTTTGGATTAAAGGTCTAGAACCGGAAACACCGCTTGCTCTCCCTTCCACGACTGGAGTTCGATGATACTGGCGTAAAATACAAATCATTTTACTAGGTATAGGAGGGAAGAAACGTAGTTCATCCATTTACGTAAACAAGGAAATATCGCGATTTTGAGTTTGATAATTTTCATAAGTTTTTTGTTTAATCAAAGTACAGTAATGTATTAACACTTAGTGTTTTTACTCACGAATTCAGCTATCAATTCGGACGTATTAATTATGCAGTGTATATTATACTGTTACAGCACATTAGCATACAACATAGAGAATGAAGTTAAATTAAAAAATAATCATAATATGGATATTTAAACACATTTTTGAAAATGGTGGCCGATCATTTCGATACAGGCTTCAGTACTTTTGTGCTTATTATCGCACTATAAACTATTGTACCTAATTCCAATTACCAGTTTCGTCCTTCGTACGAGTAACTCATGTTGAAATAATTCTGGACGACAGTACCGGTGCGAAAATATCATTCAATATTGAAAGCTCTTTCGTCACTGGAAAACGCGAACATATTTCTGGAACGTGCTATACTCACGAACTCAGTACTGCATACGCGGCCTTGGTTCTGTGTGGAGAACGGTTGGAAGTTTACTAGTAGAGGAGGTGGGAGTGAAGTACATTAAAAAACTCAGGTACAATAAAAATTGAAGTAAAAATAAAATGATGTCCCTGTATAAACAAATAATATCAAGGAAAAACCTCTATAAGTTAATTGACACCAATTTCAATCTTTCTACTGCTCTCCTGAAAAGTATAACATTTTTACTTAAAATCTTTTTCCTCCGGCCACAGAATTATTATGTTTGTAGTGCAGGCTTTGTTTTTGATAACATCGTATCATATGAACTGCTTCGAGTTGACAGTAGATTATGTGGAACAATATTCAATTTTATGGCCTTGTGTTAGCCTGGACAGCCGTACCCTTTTGTTGTATGCATAACAGTATGGGCCGTTATGGTTGGCGTGTGCTGCCACACTCGACTTGAAATTAAATACGTTTTTGCAAAATTCACTCGTGCATGGAGAAAAGATGAGGATTTTCCGCTCGTGAGCGGAAGTTTAGGCCAGCAGATGGCAGCTTGTGCAAATGTCCACTCACAATTGCTCTTGTTTTGTTCAGTACTGGTACTGGTGTTGCATGGCTGACAGGTAGTTCAAATCGTGCATTATGTTAGTTGAGCTTTCACTCTTGAGACAAAGTGAATTATATGACTCTTCTGCAATAGCTAACATTGGTAGAGTCGTCCGAAAGACTAGTGCATTGGCGTGACACACGAATTCAATCCACTGATTCTATTGTACAAATAATTAGAACAAGTGTTTAATTTATTAACCTTTAAATTGTCAAAAATTCATTTCTCATACTAGTTTATTAAACCGTGTCGGACCGTAAAGAAAACAACTGTCGCAATGTCCATATTTTATATGTTGTACAATATTATAATATTGTCATCCTGCCTAAGGTTTTTCCGTGGTTTTCCTAAGGCGTTAAGACAAATGTCGGGATGAGCCCTAAAAGAAATGGGCCACGGACCTGCATTCACTTCCCCAGACATTGGTGACGGCTCAAAATTAATGATTATTCACATCGAACTCGGGCCCTAACAGAATTCAATCGTCCCCTTGTACAGATCAATGGAATCATCAAAGAGCCAATTGGCTGGTCTCCTGATCTGAGAAAAATCATCAAAGAGCCAATTGGCTATTGCCGTTAAGATTAATCCCTACGCGTTCGAATCTTCAAACAGCCAAACTGGCTAGTGCCTAGACTTGTATCACTCCTCCTAGTTGGTACCATCGCGTCTCTCCTCCGGATCAGGTCGCTGTACTTCTGCCCCTCCTCCCCCGTATGTTGTAGCTAATCAGTTACGTCCATTTTCGGCTTACCCACTGGAAATTTCTAGCGCTCCTTCACTGGGGGGCCAAACCCGAAGTGAGACAAGTGGCCAAGAGGCTTGGAGCTCACATATTCAGTTTTTCACAGCCCCAACTCCCCTCTTGCAAGGACGTGTTTTCTCGTACCTTTAAAGTTTCTCCTCCCACTTCCCCCATTCATTCATTCATTCATAATATTGTGAAATTTTAATTTTCCTACCAATTTTTTTTATAGTTCTATTAAAATTATAGCATATAGCCTATTAACCTGTTGTATCCTACAGGATACATTGCCAATTTAAGGGTTAAGATGCTTACTGATCAGATTACATCTGCCTCTCCTGTCGGATTAAAGTGGCATGTCATGTTTGGGAGTCCTGCGTCACTCATTGTCTCTACAGGATTGAAGCGATATAAATGCAGATTGAAGGAGGAAAAAGAATACATTAAAACAAATAAAAAGACTTTTATGCGTTTTGTAATCAAGTGCATGGTTAATTAGAAAATTGGGCTGAAAGTCTGTGTAGTTTGGCAACAGCGCATCGCCGGCTCACCTACGAATACATACACGCAATCGATCTGAATAGCAGCATTACGTCCCTTAGTCACTGCAGTATTGTTACCAGACTTCCTAATGATAAGAAATAAAGATACCGGTAGGATAAAGGTTGGTAATACTGTGACACGAGTAATATTATGATAGTTCTTTTTCAGAATTTTTTACAATTTTACTGAGCGAGAGAAGGACTGGTTTTATGCAGCAACTTGTCCACGAACATTCCCTTAATACGTTGACGCAAAAAACCGATCATCCTCTCACTCAGTAAAATTGTTATAAATTGTCAAAAAGAACTACCACAATATTACTCATATCACAATATTACCAACCTTTACCCTACGTGTTAATTTTTTTATATAATTTGCAAGAAAACTGTCCATCTTATTGCAAAACTGCAAAGGGATAAATCATTACTTATGAACAGGGAGCGAAACTTGTTGCCCGATGGGAGAGAAGCAAGTGGATTCAGATTAGCTGTGTTCTAGAGTCCCTTTGCTGTGTACAATAGAAGACGGCATGGGTCGTGCTCCATTGAACTACTGTGTCTTAGTTCGCTATTTACTTCTTTGTGTTGAAGTCGACGAGTAACTTTTTTTAATTGCTTATTTTACGACGCTTTATCAACTGCGACGAGTAACTTACATCACGAGCTGGAGACCACAGAATTCAGTATTAACTTCGAAAACAAATCATGATAGAAATATTATATTTCGCGTTTTATCGCTAATTACTTGTAAGATAATCGCAATAATTTCGAATAAATTGGAAAGATATTTTACGTCAAAAATAACTCTATACAGGGTGTTTAAAAATACGGGGCATAATTTCAGGTATGTATTTCCCACATGTAGACAATCAAAATAGTTCATTACAACATGTGTCCGGAAATGCTTTATTTCCGAGTTATGGCCTTCACAACATTGAAATTCACCGGAACGTTTTTCTTTCCGCAGGTCGTTGCCGTCAAAGGTGATATTAAGAGGGCACTCTGACAGTTCATTCCGAGGCGAAGGTTACATTCAGTGTTGTGTAGGCGTTTGACTGTGCGACATGTATTCAAATCAAGAGCTGGCAGAGATACACTTCATGTACGGTAAGGCGGACGGCAATGCTGCGCTGGCTCGTCGATTGTACCAGGAGAGGTACTCACAGCGACAATGTCCAGATCGGAAGACATTTGTACGTCTCCATTACCGTCTGTGCGAGTATGGAAAATTTAACTCTCCTGGTTTGGGAAGGGGACGACCAAGATCTACAACTCCAGAAGTACAGGAGGAGATTCTGTGAACCTGACTCCTTCTATCAGCACACGAAGGGTAGCACTGCAAGTCAATGTTCCTCATACGACTGTCTGGAAACTGTTGAAAGAGTATCAATTGTATCCTTATCATTTGCAACGTGTACAGGCCCTGTCACCAGCAGATTACCCTGCACGAGTTAGGTTCTGTCAGTGGTTCTTGCAGCGGTGTGGTGTAAGTCCAAAGTTTCCTGCCTTAGTATTATTTACAGATGAAGCACAGTTCACACGAGATGGCATAACAAATTTCCACAATCAGCATGTATGGGCGTATGAAAACCCCACGTGCAACTGTTCCATCTCATCACCAGGTGCGGTTCTCCCTCAACATGTGGGCCGATATCATTGGTGATCCATTAGTTGGACCCCATGTACTTGTAAACAGACTTAAGGGGCAGGCGTACACAAACTTCCTGGAAAACACCATACCGGTACCTCATGTTTTAGAAGACACTCCACTGATCAATCGTCAACACATTCACTTCTTGCATGATGGCGCTCCTGCACACTTCAGTCGTACGGCTCGCCGGTACTTGGATCGAAGGTTTCCTGATCGATCGATGGATAGGTAGAGGTGGCCCAATTGCTTGGCCTCCACGCTCACCTGATCTGAACCCTCTCGATTTCTACTTGTGGGGCCATTTAAAATCATTGATTTATTCGTCTCCGGTGCCTGATTTGGAACCCCTTCGGAATCGAATTGTGGCATGTTCTGAGGACATAAGCAATACTCCTGGAGTTTGTGATCGTGTTCGCAGGTCAATGAGACATCGATGTGAGGTCTGTATTCAAGCAGGAGGTGGACATTTTGAACATCTTCTGTAATGACAACGACCTGCGGAAAGAAAAACGTTCTGGTGAATTTCAATGTTGTGAAGGCCATAACACGGAAATGAAGCATTTCCGGACACATGTTGTAATGAACTATTTTGATTGTCTAACATGTGGGAAATACATACCTGAAATTATGCCCCGTATTTTTAAAACACCCTGTATTACGCATTAGGAGTCAAAATAATTATAAAAAAAAGGTTTCATACAACAATTTTTTTTTCAACAGACGCACAAAGAACCCAGATACATTTCAACACAGCAGGTGTAATTTCAGGGTAATTCAACATCAGAGCTCGTAATGCCTCAATCACGTCAGCTTTAACATTGAAAGTGTTGGATGATTGTTTCAAAACTGCTTCTTTCAAAGTGTGAAATGCCACACTGAAATCAGTACTCTTTATATCCTTGAAGTAGCCTAATGAAGTATTGTTTCAACCCTTTCTGTGAGTGCATTAATATTATCAACATTTATCTGTACAATGTTTGCTGGGCTGAATAATGCCTTTAAATTTACAAACAATGAATATGAATCATGTAACTTGTATTTTTCAACTTTTTAATCACTAGCAGCAGCATTGGCAGTAGTAGTAGTAGTAGTAGTAGTAGTAGTAGTAGTAGTAGTAGTAGTAGTAGTAGTAGTAGTAGTAGTAGTATTTATTAATTTAACCTGGTAGAGATAATGCCGTCAGGCCTTCTCTGCCCCTCTACCAGGAGATTCCAACTACAATATCAACAATAAAATTACAATTAGTATTAAATTTACAATTACAATTACAAATAACATTACAATTAGTATTAAATTTACAATTACAATTACAATAAAATCAAAGTACGAAAAGATTACCTGAATAATTAAAGCTAGATAATGTATCATAGAGAAACAAAGAATATTTTATATTTACTGAATTACAAATTAAATCTAGAATAACAAAATTGTATAGTGATGAAATTACTGAATATTGAAATATTTTGTGATAGATTAAAGAAACTATTTACAAGAAATCAATTAATGACCAAGTGCCTAGTAAGTTTTCGTTTGAATTCAATTTTATTTCGACAGTCCCTGATGCTAGCAGGTAGCGAATTCCAGAGTCTTGGCAGGGCTATTGTGAAAGAAGATGAGTATGAGGAGGTGCGATGGGATGGTATTGTTACTATTGTTTCATGACGAGAGCGTGTGTTCAGATTATGGTGGGAAGAAAGGTAAGTGAAGCGAGACGACAGGTACGAAGGAATAGAAGAGTTCAAGATTTCGAAGAGAAAGAGAAGTGAATGTAAATTTCTTTTCTTATCTAGTTTAAGCCAACCTATTGCTTCCAGGGATGGGGTAATATGATCATATTTACGAACATTGCTTAGAAAACGTACACACAAATTATGAGCACGTGGAAGTTTTATTTTGTTGTCGCTGGAGAGGTCAGTCAGTAAAATGTCCGCATAGTCGAAATAGGGGAATACAAGCGTCTGCACAAGGGACTTTTTTAAGCAAGAGGGGAGATGAACATTTATCCTTTTTAGCACATGGATAATAGAATATACTTTTCTGCAGGTTTCTGTGATTTGCATGTCCCAGTTGAGATTATTATCCATGTGAATGCCAATATTTTTTACCGAAGAACTGAAAGGGATATGCACTGTACTTACTTTAACAGGGGAAATGTCGAGGTGTTTTACAGCGTCGGTTTGCCGTTTGTGTCCTAATATAATTGCTTGTGTCTTTCCAGGATTGATTTTAAGACGGAGTTTCTTTGTCCATGTCACAATCGAGTCAATGTCTTCGTTCAATTTATCTATAGCGTCATTTACTCGGTCTAAACGGGAAGAGATTTAGCATTGAAGTCATCAGCATACAAGTGATAGTTACAATGCCTTACAAGAGATGTAATATCATTGACATATATTGTGAACAACAATGGTCCGAGTACCGACCCCTGTGGTATACCTGATGTTATGTCAAGCCAGGAGGAGCTTCGATTCCCGGATACAACACATTGTTGTCTTTCCCATAAGTAGGATTCGAACCAACTCACAGCAGTCTCTGACAAATACATATTTCTCAATTCATGGGTGAGTAGGTCAAAATTTACATAGTTGAAAGCTTTGCTAAGGTCAAGAAGTGTTAGTATTGTTACTTTATTAGAGTCGATTGCTTCACGAATGTCTTCGGTCACTTTAAGTAGAGCAGTGCTTGTGTTGTGTCCAGTAGTAGTAGTAGTAGTAGTAGTAGTAGTAGTAGTAGTAGCAGTAGTAGTAGTAGTAGTAGTAGTAGTAGTAGTAGTAGTAGTAGTAGTAGTAGTAGTAGTAAGTACCTTTAGATTTACCAAATCAACATTCAGGTAGATTAAAACAGTCTAGTATTTAAAATGGACAACACTACGTAAAGATAAACGGTGTAAATTATCACATAAATGCATTAATAACTCAAATATAATTGAAGGTTTTTTTAAAAAGTACCATAGTCTAAAAAATGCAAATTTGAGATATTAAGCATGTTATGGTGAGCATATGAGCATATAGTAGCGACCATATAATGAATTAGTTGTAAAGGGGGAAAAACCATAAGTCTATATTATAGGAATGGAAATTTTCAGTGTTTTTCATAAAACAACAGTAGTCCAAAGATTTTTTTTTGTGAAAACAGCCATTGTCCAGCCAGGACGATGATAGCATTTACAAATATCCCATTCATATCATCTTGAAATATTTATCCATACAATTTTAAACTGCAGTAGATTGGCAGTACTGCTTCTTGCGTACGCGGCAAAAGCCACCTCAGAGAAAAATACAGAGGTGTGAAAATTATTAGAATAATCTTAATTTTAAAGGTTTTTTAATAGTTCCTTCACAAATATTAATTGAATTGATGAATATTGGTATATATTACTATACTGATGTGCATATTTACTACTAACAATGCCGGAAAGCATTGTTGTACATTGGTATTTTTCTTATTTTACAATTGTTATGGGAATTCAGAAATTATTATATTATGTTAGCGGAATTGGAAATATAAAAAATTATATGCACAAAACAGATGTATACGTTCATTTGAACCTTCACAACAATGTAAACGCAAAGAACAATTTGTTTAAAGCATTTCTTAATTAATTTTTTATGTTTCCAATTCCGCCAACATAATATAATAATTTCTGAATTCCCACAACAATTGTAAAATAAGAAAAATACCAATGTACAACAATGCTTTCCGGCATTGTTAGTAGTAAATATATCCTACATCATCAATTCAATGAATATTTGTGAAGGAACTATTAAAAAACCTTTAAAATTAAGATTATTCTAATAATTTTCACACCTCTGTACTTTAGGACGTGAATTGTTGTATTAGTTATGGAGTCATCTTTAGCTGCAGAAATAATCCTATGGGAGAAACGTAATCAACGAAAGGGGAAAAAGCAGTATATAATAAATGAAAAGAAGATTAGGAGTTTTTTTTTTTCTTAAAAGTAACCATTGTCCACAGTTACCTACATTTACACATGTATTTCTATGAGGCAATTTAAGTTATAAATGTACAGTACTTCAGTTTTCCCAAGTTACTGCATCATCTTTAGAAATGGCAGGATGAATTTCATTCTTGAAGTGTCAACAACACCCATGCCAGATAATTTTTTTATTTGTCCTGAAAATTTATGTTTTTGGACTATGGTGGTTTTTTGTTTTTAACCTTCAATTATTAAATATGTTTTTTATGGAGTAAGAATATTTCCGTAAAAATCTAGAAGCTTATATGTCGTACAATTAGAAATTAAATAAGACCTTTGTGAGTTGGCAGATCGATTTTTGTTTGTCTTGAAAATTTATGTTTTTGGACTATGGTGGTTTTTTGTTTTTAACCTTCAATTATGTAATATGTTTTTTATGGAGTAAGAATATTTCCGTAAAAATCTAGAAACTTATATGTCGTACAATTAGAAATTAAATAAGACCTTTGTGAGTTGGCAGATAGTTTTTTGTTTGTCTCGAAAATGTATGTTTTTGGACTATGGTGGTTTTTTGTTTTTAACCTTCAATTATATAATATGTTTTTTTATGGAGTAAGAATATTTCCGTAAAATCTAGAAGCTTATATGTCGTACAATTAGAAATTAAATAAGACCTTTTTGAGTTGGCAGATACTTTTTTGTTTGTCTTGAAAATTTATGTTTTTGGACTATGGTGTTTTTTTGTTTTTAACCTTCAATTATTAAATATGTTTTTTATGGAGTAAGAATATTTCCGTAAAAATCTAGAAGCTTATATGTCGTACAATTAGAAATTAAATAAGACCTTTGTGAGTTGGCAGATCGTTTTTTGTTTGTCTTGAAAATGTATGTTTTTGGACTATGGTTTTTTTAACCTTCAATTATATAATATGTTTTTTTATGGAGTAAGAATATTTCCTTAAAAATCTAGAAGCTTATATGTCGTACAATTAGAAATTAAATAAGACCTTTGTGAGTAGGCAGATAGTGTTTTGTTTGTCTTGAAAATGTATGTTTTTGGACTATGTTTTTTTAAACCTTCAATGATATAATGTTTTTTTTTTATGGAGTAAGAATATTTCCGTAAAAATCTAGAAGCTTATATGTCGTACAATTAGAAATAAAATAAGACCTTTGTGAGTTGGCAGATAGTTTTTTGTTTGTCTTGAAAATGTATGTTTTTGGACTATGGTGGTTTTTTGTTTTTAACCTACAATTATTAAATATGTTTTTTATGGAGTAAGAATATTTCCGTAAAAATCTAGAAGCTTATATGTCGTACAATTAGAAATTAAATAAGACCTTTGTGAGTTGGCAAATAGTTTTTGTTTGTCTTGAAAATTTATGTTTTTGGACTATGGTGGTTTTTTGTTTTTAACCTTCAATTATGTAATATGTTTTTATGGAGTAAGAATATTTCCGTAAAAATCTAGAAACTTATATGTCGTACAATTAGAAATTAAATAAGACCTTTGTGAGTTGGCAGATAGTTTTTTGTTTGTCTCGAAAATGTATGTTTTTGGACTATGGTGGTTTTTTGTTTTTAACCTTCAATTATATAATATGTTTTTTTATGGAGTAAGAATATTTCCGTAAAATCAAGAAGCTTATATGTCGTACAATTAGAAATTAAATAAGACCTTTTGAGTTGGCAGATACTTTTTTGTTTGTCTTGAAAATTTATGTTTTTGGACTATGGTGTTTTTTTGTTTTTAACCTTCAATTATTAAATATGTTTTTTATGGAGTAAGAATATTTCCGTAAAAATCTAGAAGCTTATATGTCGTACAATTAGAAATTAAATAAGACCTTTGTGAGTTGGCAGATCGTTTTTTGTTTGTCTTGAAAATGTATGTTTTTGGACTATGGTTTTTTTTAACCTTCAATTATATAATATGTTTTTTTATGGAGTAAGAATATTTCCTTAAAAATCTAGAAGCTTATATGTCGTACAATTAGAAATTAAATAAGACCTTTGTGAGTAGGCAGATAGTGTTTTGTTTGTCTTGAAAATGTATGTTTTTGGACTATGTTTTTTTTTAAACCTTCAATGATATAATATGTTTTTTTTTATGTTTTTCCGGAAAAATCTAGTTTTTTTTAAACCTTCAAAATGATATAATATTATTTTTTTTTATGGAGTAAGAATATTTCCGTAAAAATCTAGAAGCTTATATGTCGTACAATTAGAAATTAAATAAGACCTTTGTGAGTTGGCAAATAGTTTTTGTTTGTCTATGGTGGTTTTTTTTTTTTAACCTTCAATTATATAATATGAAAATGTATGTTTTTGGACTATGGTGGTTTTTTTGTTTTTAACCTTCAATTATTAAATATGTTTTTTATGGAGTAAGAATATTTCCGTAAAAATCTAGAAGCTTATATGTCGTTCAATTAGAAATTAAATAAGACCTTTGTGAGTTGGCAAATAGTTTTTGTTTGTCTTGAAAATGTATGTTTTTGGACTATGGTGGTTTTTTTTTAACCTTCAATTATATAATATGTTTTTTTCTAGAAGCTTATGGAGTAAGAATATTTCCTTAAAAATCTAGAAGCTTATATGTCGTACAATTAGAAATTAAATAAGACCTTTTGAGTTGGCAAATAGTTTTTGTTTTTTTCTTGAAAATGTTTTTTATGTTTTTGGACTATGTCGTGGACCTTTTTTGTTTTTAACCTTCAATTCATTATAATATGTTTTTTTATGGAGTAAGAATATTTCCGTAAAAATCTAGAAGCTTATATGTCGTACAATTAGAAATTAAATAAGACCTTTGTGAGTTGGCAGATAGTTTTTTGTTTGTCTTGAAAATGTATGTTTTTGGACTATGTCTTGATTAAATATGTTTTTATGGAGTTTTTCCGGAAGCTTATATGTCGTACAATTAGAAATTAAATAAGACCTTTGTGAGTTGGCAAATAGTTTTTGTTTGTCTTGAAAATTTATGTTTTTGGACTATGGTGGTTTTTTGTTTTTAACCTTCAATTATTAAATATGTTTTTATGGAGTAAGAATATTTCCGTAAAAATCTAGAAGCTTATATGTCGTACAATTAGAAATTAAATAAGACCTTTGCGAGTTGGCAGATCGTTTTTTGTTTGTCTTGAAAATGTATGTTTTTGGACTATGGTTTTTTTAAACCTTCAATTATATAATATGTTTTTTTATGGAGTAAGAATATTTCCGTAAAAATCTAGAAGCTTATATGTCGTACAATTAGAAATTAAAACCTTTGCGAGTTGGTAGATCGTTTTTTGTTTGTCTTGAAAATGTATGTTTTTGGACTATGGTTTTTTTTTAAACCTTCAATTATATAATATGTTTTTTTATGGAGTAAGAATATTTCCGTAAAAATCTAGAAGCTTATATGTCGTACAATTAGAAATTAAATACGACCTTTGTGAGTTGGCAGATAGTTTTTTGTTTGTCTTGAAAATTTATGTTTTTGGACTATGGTGGTTCTTTGTTTTTAACCTTCAATTATATAATATGTTTTTTATGAAGTAAGAATATTTCCGTAAAAATCTAGAAGCTTATATGTCGTACAATTAGAAATTAAATAAGACCTTTGTGAGTTGGCAGATAGTTTTTTGTTTGTCTTGAAAATTTATGTTTTTGGACTATGGTGGTTTTTTTGTTTTTAACCTTCAATTATTAAATATGTTTTTTATGGAGTAAGAATATTTCCGTAAAAATCTAGAAGATTATATGTCGTACAATTAGAAATTAAATAAGACCTTTGTGAGTTGGCAGATAGTTTTTTGTTTGTCTTGAAAATTTATGTTTTTGGACTATGGTGGTTTTTTCTTTTTAATCTTTAATTATTAAATATGTTTTTTATGGAGTAAGAATATTTCCGTAAAAATCTAGAAGCTTATATGTCGTACAGTGAGAAATTAAATAAGACCTTTGCAAATTGCATTTCCATCACACAATTTTTCGAGGACTCGCCGTTATCTAAAGTGGACTGTCTAGTAATGTTAATGGTATGATTCCATAAAATAACTAACAGCCACGGATAGAATTTTTGCAGTAGATGAACCACTATAGCGGCCATTTTAATGATCTCAGATCACAGCGATCAGAGTCTTACATAAAAGGCGATGGCGATGTATAATTAGGTGAAAGGTTTTGTAATTGAAGTTGGAGCTTGTAAACCACACTGTAGTAACTTCTCTGCTTCAGCGTGGATTTGAATACCAGTTCAACCAGATCGGGCTCGAAATTAATGGCACGGTGCACACTCTCTGCGTTCGCATCTACGTTAATTGACGCGGAAAACTGACTGATGAGTAGTTGCAAACAAGCTCGTATGCTGACATAAAAAATCCCTAATCAAGTAATTAGCATTGTATCTTGTTACAGTTATAACCGACTTTTCTTATAACTTATTAAAAACACGTAGGCTATTTCTCTCTAGATGGACGAACAATTTAAATGTCTCAGTAATGCTCAGCATGAACTATCTGTGGTGCAAATAGTATCGTTTCCCCCCTAGATCCTATTCTGTGATTTCACTGCAAAAGACAATAATGATATAGGGTAAACTGTATAGTGATTGACCACTTAAGCTAATGAATAATAAAACAATGAAATAGCGGAAAACAGTGGTAACTTATTGAGAGAATTTTAAAGGCATTGGGTCAAGTGAAGATTCAGAAACAAATCAAAATCAATAAACAAAAGAAAAAATAAAATTTTAATGCAAAGATAAATTAAATAAACACAACAAGTCCACTTTTACAGTTATTGACCGTCTACTTCACAGTTATTGACCACACGCTTATTAGTGATTGACCGTCTACTGCACAGTTATTGACCACACACTTATTAGTCATTGACCGTCTACTGCACAGTTATTGACCACACGCTTATTAGTGATTGACTGTCTACTGCACAGTTATTGACCACACGCTTATTAGTGATTGACCGTCTACTGCACAGTTATTGAATACTCATTTATTAGTGACTGAACAACACATTTTCACAATTTTCACTTTTTCTTGTCTGTTTCGTTTCTCTTCTTCTGATCTTTTCATTAAGAACTATTCGCCACCGGCGTAGCTCTGTCGGCAAAGGTGTTTGCCTGCCGATCCGAAGTTTCGTTCGGGCGCGGGTTCAATTCCCGCTTGGGCTGATTACCTGGTTGGGTTTTTCCGAGGTTTTGCCCAACCGTAAGGCAAATTTCAGGTAATCTATGACGAATCCTCGGCCTCATCTCGCCAAATACCATCTCGCTATCATCAATCCCATCGACGCTAAATAACCTCGTAGTTGATACAGTGTCGTTAAATAACCAAGTTAAAAAAATAAGAAAAGAACTCTTCTCGCTGCCTTTTCTTTCATTTCTTATTCGCTTCCTTTCTTCTCTTGCCTCTTCTTCCATTTTTCTCTTTTGTGCCTTATCAGAAGCAAGTGTGTGTCATTTCTCTGTTGTTATTACAAATGGCTTCACCCAGCACTGGACGAGGACCAAAGAACACTTTTCCTTCAACGGGATATTTGTTTCTGGACGCTAAGGTTGCTTTTAGGACACCAAACTTCTTGGCAGCTTCATTTAAATCAAATCCACTGCGGACAGGTTCTGTAGCGTTTCGTAAAGCTTCCCCTGTATAATGCACTTTACCTGGCTTAGGCATTATAATATAGTATCAGTCCTGTAAAAATCTCCATCATTTAACCGATAACATATATAGAATTGAAGCACATTGGTCATTATTCTAACAAATAATTTATGAACGACCAATCACTGTAATTTGCGGACATACACTTTATAGTGATTGACCACGGGGCATTTTTATGTCATATAAAAACTTTTACAAAATAATATTCTGTGGACGGAAACCTTATACCTTTTCTCACACTGTAAGTGTAAAAACGAGCACCAGAATTTATCTATCCTTTGCAGAATAAATAAATTATTGCGTGCATTATTCTTAGCAATTTCTCTAGTTACTTACACTTGTTTACATTCAGTCGCATTTCCAATCGATTTCAGTCCTCTCAGACAACAGACACTAACTCAGTGGGATGAACAGCGACAACTAACCACAAATAAGGGTTGTTACTAGAGGTATATGCAGCAAAAAGTGAAATCACGATCGTGGTTTATTCACAATATACTTGAAAAAAGGAACCGGTCAATCACCGTATACTGGTCAATAACTACCTAGTTTACCCTATGTTGTGCATCCCGACGGTATCTTTATTGTGGCAAAAGATGACCTGCACATCTATATTATTTTTCTTTCTAACCCATTGTTATGAAACATGATTGATCACCAGGCTTGTAGAGTTGGGGACCGATTACACAAGTTGACTGCCTAGGTCGGGGACGTGAGCTAGTACGAGGACATTGACTTGTTTCTGCGATCGATTTCGCGAATAACAAGATGCACATAAACACATCTGGACAGCTCTAAAAGTAAATATACGCTACATAGCATTACAAAGATTTATTTTTACATACCTTTCGTTATGTGCTGAAGAATTATCATAGAATTATTCGTGGGTTTGAGTTTTCTCTTTTCTCTTCTTGTGCTACAATGTCTCTGTATAATATCGCTTGTCACTGAAATTCAATTTAAGACCTTTTACGCAAAAAAGGCTTCAGAGGCCCTCACGTCCCTCTTCAATCGAACTCGTCAATTAGCCTATAAGCAGGTCTTACATTGAAATGATCCACGAAACGAAACGAGCATCAATTCGGCCGTGCTCGAAATAAGAAGTTTCAGTCAGATTGTCTACAGCAGGCCTGCACAAGGTTTGCGCTCTCCGAGCCGGCTCACAGCTCACGAGCGGAATGCAGATATTAGCTGCGCTCTGTATAGGGTGGACTGGAAGAAGGGGTGATCTCGTACAAAATATACGCAAAGAAAGTACTATTACGAGTGCTTATGAAATGAATTCCCGTTCAGTGTTTGCAAAACTATCTTGGATTATTATTAATTAATAAAGAAATATTTATTTTACAGAAGTAATAGAAATTCTATAGCTACTTAAATGTACAATATCATGTTGTTATATTTTTATTCATCAGTACATCAAAACGGGGTTTTATGCTGTTGGCAGCTGAAAGGAACAGTAGCCTACTGATCGTAATGAAACATCCCTTACAGATGTTCGATGTCCGCCTTTATTAAAGTTGATAATAGAAAACAGTTGCTCACAAATATAAATGTTGAGCCAAACATAGCAATCATTTTCACAGCCAGCCTGTGTAGTCGTGGATATTATTGCTAATGTTTAGTCTTGTAAAACTCAACCAGGCTAGTAGTATTATTCAAACGATCTTTATCCCTTAGATCACATTGAATATCAATAAGTTCGAGCTGTAAATCGTTAAATGTTAAATGTTATGTTCCGTCTTTTAGATTCCTCCATACTGTACTATAGCAGTAGGTAAGTAACGTGAAACAATTACTGAGAATAGGCCTACACACTGCACTCCACTAGATAATTGAGTGGTCGTTTCCCTCTCCTCTACCTATAGCAAGTCTATGTCATTCTGACGTATCTTCCTAAACTATAAAACGTCTTTGATCTTCCTCTCCGTTTCGGCGAGCGGTAAACACCGCTCTCCCGCTCCGAAGGAGCGCGCGCGCTCATTGAGCGCTGTTTGTGCAGGCCTGGTCTACAGATTGTCTTCGATATATCGTTATAATGTTAATTGTTGTCACATGACCATTCAACTCTCAGGTTATGTAAATTATCAAAACACAACGATAATAGCGTCAGAAAATCCTCAAGTGTACCATGAGGCATATGTCACTGAATTCAGAAAAAGTTGGAGTGTGGTGTAAAATATCCGGTCACAGAATCATTGGATCAATTTTCTTTGAAAAAACTGTAAATACTGATATGCATAAGAACTTTTTTCATGGAACTTCGTGGAGCAGCTAGACGACAATTTTCAACAGGATGGCACCACATGCCACACCTCTAATAAATCCACGGCACATATCAACAATTTCTTCCAGGAGTGTGTTATACCTAAAGGCTTTTGGTTTCCAGACTTGACGTCAGGGGATTAATTTCGGAGGGCATATATCAAGGAAAGAGTTTGCAGAAATAGACCACGAACCATCCAGCATCTCCGGACAAACATTACAGCCGAAATAAACAATATCGACGAAGACATGTTGAGTCGTGCATCTGGCAACATGGGAAACGATCAAGAATGTGTCTCCAGCAGAAGGACAAAATTATACAAGTACTTAAATTTAAATATAGATAAATAAATAACTGAAGTGGAATTATAACCTTTAACTAATTTAACATAGTAATAAAACTTGATAATTATTTTACTTTTGTGCGAGATCGTGCGTATTTGCTTGTTTTCCGCACAGAACCAATACGCGGTAAGTGTGAAATACCACATTCAGTATTCCCAACATAACACACATAACAATTTCCCTCTTCTTACCGCTTAAGCGCGACATTCATTTTACTGCTTTAGGCTTTTAACATATTAGTTTTAGAGACATTTAACATAGTAATAATTATAAATTGGAAACTTACCACTGCAATTTCACCTAAATTGCAATGTTAATTATTGTTTTTAAATATTTGCAAAAATTAAGTAAAGTCTACTACTCCACGAAACTTATTGCATTCCTGATACAAGTAACATTAAGGAAGCCGTGAAAAAATCAACGAGATTCCAGATGCCGATGTTATTACTGCAATATGTTATATAAATAATATTGTTAAAATATTAAAATGAAAAATAAATCATTACATAACCTTACCGTTTGTTTTAAGTTCGCATTTATAGACTGGGAGGGGGGGGGGAAAGACAGACGTATATCACGGCCTGCTGGAGTATAATAAACACAGAAAACATTTTATAGCAACAATGTTGAAGAAAGATATTTTGGTTTTCCGAAGTTGCCGTCATTAAACAGAAACCAAGATGTAGATTTCATTGCAAATAATTGGAAATTCGTCTTTCAGGTATGTAATAAACGATCTTCGCACAAAATAATGTACGATACACGAGCGGTATGTTTGTTTTCATGTTCTCGGAAATTAAAAAAAGCTCAACTACGTTTCGCTTTTTCAATCTTTTCCTCGACCATGAAAACGTCAACATACCGCTCTTGTAACGTATATTACTATTTCGATACAGTCGTTGTTGATGTGCAAGTGTTGCATCATAAACAAAGTGCATTGTTTGTGACATGGCGATGTTTAACATATAAGTAACTAACATAACATGGACTCTTCTAACCCAACCTAACCTAATACAAACTTAACCTAACCTAACCTAATCTAACCTAACTTCTGGAGAGTGAGGCGTATCTGGTTCGATGTCACGCAGGAAGAACTTGAGAAATAGTGGTTATGAACGGTATCGATAAAGAAAATTTATTTTTTATTTTAGTAGGTTATTTTACGACGCTTTATCAACATCTTAAGTTATTTAGCGTCTAAATGAGATGAAGGTGATAATGCCGGTGAAATGAGTCCGGGGTCCAGCACCGAAAGTTATCCAGCATTTGCTCGTATTGGGTTGAGGAAAAAGCCCGGAAAAAAGCTCAACCAGGTAACTTGCCCCGACCGGGAATCGAACCCGGGCCACCTGCTTTCGCGGCCAGACGCTCTAACCGTTACTCCACAGGTGTGGACTCGATAAAGAAAATAAGTGCGAAAATAAGTGCGTAAAACTTAATAGCAAATGCAAAATGGACAAAAAAATTTAACCTTCAGAATGAACAGATCTCGTGCTTGCAAATACAGTAAAAAGAAAAAAAACTTTATACCAGACGTGTAGTGTCGAAAGAGAGAAAGAAAGAAAGAAAGAAAGAAAGAAAGAAAGAAAGAAAGAAAAAAGAAAGAAAGAAAGAAAAAAGAAAGAAAGAGAGAAGGAAAGAAAGAAAAAAGAAAGAAAGAAGAAAGAAAGAAATAAAGAAAGAAAGAAAGAAAAAAGAAAGAAAGAAAGGAGGAAAGAAAGAAAGAAGGAAAGAAAGGAAGAAAGAGAGAAAGAAAGAAAGAAAGAAAGAAAAAAAGAAATAAAGAAAGAAAAAAGAAAGAAAGAAAGGAGGAAAGAAAGAAAGAAAGAGAGAAAGAAAGAAATAAAGAAAGAAAAAAGAACGAAAGAAAGAAAGGGGGAAAGAAAGAAAGAAAGAAAGAAAGAGAGAAAGAAAGAAAGAAAAAGAAAGGAAGAAAGAAAGAAAGAGAGAAAGAGAGAAAGAAAGAAAGAAAAAAGAAAGAAAGAAAGGAGGAAAGAAAGAAAGAGAGAAAGAAAGAAAGAAAAAAGAAAGAAAGAAAGGAGGAAAGAAAGAAAGAGAGAAAGAAAGAAAGAAAAAAGAAATAAATAAAGAAAAAAGAAATAAATAAAGAAAAAAGAAATAAAGAAAGAAGGAAAGAAAGAAAGAAAGAAAGAAAGAAAGAAAAAAGAAAGAAAGGAGGAAAGAAAGAAAGAGAGAAAGAAAGAAATAAAGAAAGAAAAAAGAAAGAAAGAAAGGAGGAAAGAAAGAAAGAAAGAAAGAGAGAAAGAAAGAAAGAAAGAAAGAAAAAGAAAGAAAGAAAGAAAGAAGGAAGAAAGAAAGAAAGAAAGAAAGGAAGGAAGAGAGAAAGAAAGAGAGAAAGAAAGAAAGAAAAAAGAAATGAAGAAAGAAGGAAGGAATGAAAGCAACAAAGAAACAAAGAAGGAAAGAAAGAAAGAAAGAAAGAAAGAAAGAAAGAAAGAAAGAAAGAAAGAAAGAAAGAAAGAAAGAAAGAAAGAAAGAGAAAATAATTATTG